>JAXIVJ010009067.1:17500-52690 GCA_036785665.1 Chirona hameri
CCCAATCAAATATTTTAAATGAACAAGTTTACCTAAAAACGGCAAATGGTAAAACAAATAGAACACTCGGGCGCTATATTTTCTACAGAATCTCAGTAATTTTTTTCCCTCGGCGCGTTCGCGCCTCGGGTAAAAAATAAACAGGGAGATCTCGATTCCGCGGAAATATGATACCACCCTCGTGCACTATTTTATATTACCACACCTCGCGGGCCAATGTATTTTTATATCCCCGGCATATGGTACAATATCTGATTGGCTTTGTTTGGAGATTAGCTCAATATAGATAATTCACATCACAACAGGAGCTGAAACAGGCAACAGGAGCTGAAACAGGCAACAGCTACTGAAACAGGCAACATGAGCTGAAACAAGCAACAGCTACTGAAACGGTATATGATATATTATTATATGAAACGATATGATTGATGTCCATATGCTACTTTATTTATGTGCAGTAAAATTGACGATGGTGATGAAGACGATCCCTCTTCGATGCCGCATAACAATTCACTTATATTCCTGTTGTGCAAGAGCGCGTGATTTTAAGTCAAAATACCATTACCAGTAAACAGTGCACATGTCAGGCGAAGGATTCCTCATTCAAAATAAAGGATTTGATCAGGAGAGAGCAATTTGGCAAATCAATATAACTTTGAATAAATTAAAAAGAAATGATCGGTATCACTGGGAATGACTAACCAGTGACAATGACATTTGAAATATGGTGTAACGGTGATGGAGGAAACCTTGTGCCAAGGCTAGCAAAGGAAAACAAATTCAAAAATACCTAGAGTGCCAGGAATGTTTGCCTGTTCGGAGGAAATGCCCGGCCCCAGAGAAATAAGAAATATGGCTGACATAAAAGCTCTAAGTTCCGTCGCCCTCGCTATGAAACAGTATGAAAATGCAAAATATGGTGCTAATACCTTCAGCAAATGTTGTCGAAGACATTTGTAGATGGAATAATACTAATTCCAGAAAGTGGCTTCATAAATATTGTGTTCAAGCCAAGATGTAGAAAGAAATCATGGCAAATTCAATACAATTTCAGAAGAGCGTTCCAACAAGTAAGCAAACGCATTGAGTGTACGCACACCAGCAAGCTCAATAAATCCTGTGCAAGCTCAATAAATCCTGTCACTGGTTCCTTCGTGTTACGGCGTGAGACGTCCTGCGTACGTCTAGTGGGCAGCGCCCAGTGCAATATGAGCAAATCGGCCTCCTGTCACCCGCACACCATCGATATCTTATCCTGGTCAATCAAGTCACGATTCTGAACACGCCATTCATATCGTGCTTGCCCGCCGTCACCAAGGTCATTGGGATGTTTCCACTGAACTCCAGCTCTTACATTAGTCCTCGTCTCAAAACTGGCTACCGTGTGCACCCTGATAATATATGACGTCACTTTATGTAGCCCGTTGCAGCGGAGAGGAAACGTACTGCGCCGGGAGATTTATGACATGCGTAATGCGCGGGCGGTTATCTTTTGTGAGGTCACGACGCTTTCCTAGACAAAACTCGAAATCATTTCCTGACGTTCTAGGTGTGCGCCCTTCCGTGTATGAAATAAATGAACCTTCGCCCGGTGGACGAGGGAGTCATTTTGACCACCCCCTGAGGTTTTTCGGGAATAGCGGGAAAACAGCGGCGCGCAGCGCCGCCAAATTTGGCACAGCTGTTTGGGTATCAATTGCACACATTGTGTGTATGTTTTGATATCAGGTCTTCTCATTTCAGGTCACCAGGTCACGTCAAGTGACCTTACCTACACAAATGTTTGTGGTCATGCCAAGGCCACAGTTTTTCTTATATAAATTTAGTCCGAACCTTTGGAATGGACGGATTTTTTAGTTCAGGACCAGCGCTAAGCAGAGCTTGTTGCGCAGGCCCTGACCCCTACCGTCCGATCGGGCAATTCCGGATGAGTTTCGTGCCCGACATACCTGGACACGGCCCGCCACGCCCTCTGACGTCACCTGACCTTGTGTGCGACCGCTGCCACCGGCCGCAGGCCATCCCAGTCAGGAGCAAATAGCGAGCACCTAAGCGACTCGAACACGGTCTGCCACACCGGGTGAGGTAAAATCCCAGCGCTCTCCCGACTGGGCTACAGGGGCGGGCAAAGATTACAAGGAGATATAGTGTTTGTCCGAAATATTTGAAACCTACATGATTTCATAAGGTTATAAGTACCTACAATTCGTATATCTCGTTTTTGTATATCAGTGACCTAAGGTCAGGTAAATTTCGTGACCTCCCCATTATAAGTCAATGGGAAAACATACAAATGCTTCCTATTCAGAGAATATGCATTGGATCAGGTCAATTATTTCATAATCATGATATTTTAGATAATTCTTGATAAATCAGGTGCAATTGCTGCTCAGTGACCTCTGCAAGTTCAGCTGAAGTCATAGGGGGACACCAGCACTTTTTTGCCAATAACACTCACCTATTATTTAGGAAGAATGTGCTTTCCAATAGCATTGGTTGCCATAGAAAAAAGATGTGTGAGTGATTTACATTCTGCACATCGCAGTGCATTTTATTATGGCATATCACCGAAATTCTCAGGCTCTTCCATCCACCTGGCCAGCCATCGGTCCGTACGTTTACCATAACAAACCACTAGGAAACCACTAGGAGCCGACTGAGGCCCGGCCGGCCTGCCGCCTCACCGCCTCCGCCCGTTCAGCCCAGCATACGACCCTGAGTAGCCCCCGGTGATAACTAGGCCGAAAAGCTGAAGATGAAAATCAGATGACATGAGTGGTACTACCTGATTCCAGGGGTATATATAAGCCACTCTGGCTATAAAATTATTTAATTGGTTTAAATAAAGTGCCCGCCATGAATAAATCACATTTCTCGGGGCAGTGTGGCTAAATTTCAGCGCTTAGAATGATCGAATTTCGGCGCAAGAGGTCCAACGTATCCGCCGTAAGATCTGGATAAGTTCCGCTCACTTTAAAGCCTGTTCCTTCATTTGTAAATTACGAATGAAATGCGGCATCAATGAAATCAATGACAACGCAATGCCTTTTTTCAGAAAAATGTCTGAGAAACTTGGTGATACGGGAAGTAGCAAAGGTGCGAGCCAGGGAGGCAGCAACATCAAGACCAGATCTGAAGGGCCGGTCTACGATTTTGATGATGACTTCCCTCCGATTAAATACTTCAGCCCTGCCAACAAGCTGCCAACCTACAAAAGCGTGGTGGGGTTGCTGAGGTACAACCTTGAGGTGGAAGGGAAAGGAGTGGTGACCTCGAAGATGGGAGAGAGAGAGGTGTCCAAGCAGATATTCGCCAAATGGTACCACGACACTGTGTACTGTAAGTCAGTTGATGCAATAGAAAGTCAGGTGGCAAAAGTTCATAGCCTGTATGTGAAGGGGAAACAGAGGCAGGCACAAGGGAGGACCAACGAGGCCGACTTTCAGTTGTTTATGAAGTTGTTTGACAAGAAAGATCAGCTCTTCGATGTCTACGCTGACAAGGAAACCAGGAGGAAAAAATGTCGGGAGGAGTGGGGGCTGAAGATGACGGACAGAGATGTCAAGTACTACGAGGATCAGAAGGGCCCCAGGCTACAGGACTGTGACAACCGGTGCGACCCTGTCTTCTACCACATCTGGCTGAAGAATCAGAGACTGCAGGAAGCTCATGATCAGTATAAGAAAGACAAGGCAGAGCAGTTCAGGTACAAGTCTCTGGATGCCGTGAAGAAGGTGCTTCAAGAGAATGGCGAGATTGTCAGTCCCAGCAGTGACAGTGGTGAGGATACCCCAGAGGATCAGGAGGACACGATGCTGGATGAAGCAGAGGGAGAAGCTGAGGTGGAGTCAGAGCCTCCCAAGAAGAAAAGAAAAAAATACCAGCAAACCGAGGCCTCAGGTCACGTTCCTCTTCCTGAAAAGTTCATGCACATAAGGGAGTCGGAGAGAAAGGTGAAGGACAGCTTCTACAGAGCATGCGGAAATCTCTCTGGCCTCGGTATGTCAATTCCTGAAGCTGCTGGAGCCGTGGTGGTCGTTGCCAACACCATGTTTTGAATGAACTGGAAAATGGCCAATGAGAATGAAAACACATTTGATACAGACACCGCCCCCACAGACAGAAACATCAGGACCTCCCTCCAGCTGCAGGAGGTGGAGGGGTTGGCCAGGGAGGTAGAGGAGGTCATGAAGGGGAAGCAGGAGGGCAGGGCCATCACTCATGCCTCGGACAGCACCACCAAGAAAACGGTCGGGCAGTTCATTGTCCAGGGACTGCACGTGGGCCAGAGCTGTCCTCTGCCCATTCCAATCCTTCCAATCTACGGAGAAAAGGTTAAGGATGTCGCCATGCAGGTCGACATGGGCATGGAGATCATGGCGGTGTGCAAGGGCATGACATCTGCGGAGTTGTACAAGGAGGTGGACACGCATATGACCGACAGTACTGAACACAACAAGCGGATTGCCTCACTGATAGCAGAGATGCACAGTCTGGAGACCAAAGCGGGCCAAATATTTTGCGGCACTCACACCACCCTGGGATTCGCTGCTGGAATGAACAAGGTCATGAGACTGGTGGAGTCAGACATGAAGACGGAGCAAGTGTGAAGGGTTTTATGGTGGATCTAGACTATGACTCCAAGAACTCCAGTCTGGCAGGGCAGGCTCTGGATATGATCCTGCGTTTGGTCGCTCCAGAATACAGTCACAAACCATGGAACCGGAACAAAGAGTACACGGTCTTTCTAAATGAGAGGGACCTGGAGGGGAACTTGTTCTGCTACAAGGACGCCAGGTTTGGCTGCCTGTCCAAGGCCGCGGCCATCGCCATCTACAACTTCGACAACATCAGCGACTTCCTGGAGCAGTTCCCGGACATCAACAACAGACTGGCCTGTCTGGTCAGGGAGGTCATGGACTTGCCTTACCTGAAGGCTGTCCTGGTGGTGTGGGCCACCCTCGGCCTGCACCTGGTGGAGCCCTTTTACGCCATCACTATCCAGGAGGGGGCCACCCACAGCAGCCTCACCGCGTTCTACAAGGGACTCTACAGCAGCATGGCGAGACCTGTGGACATGGAGTTCTTCAGATGTGTCAAGCCCATGCTGGATGGGGTGGGGCAGGACCTGTTCACCGGCGTCAAGGAGAACTACGGCCAGGAGGTGGTGGAGGCCGTGGTCGGCATGGCAGTGCAGCACAGGGAGGAGGTGATCAAGCTGGCAAACCTCACCATGGCAGAGCTGAGGGTTGTGCTGGCCAGGCAGCGAAGGGATTATGGCATAGATCAGGAAGCCTTCCCTCCTCAGTTTCCCATCCGGGAGCAGGCAGTCAACATAGATGACACTCCAGTCCATAACATTGGAATGGAGAGGATCTGTGGTAAGGTGGACCACAGGCTGGAGAAGCTCAAGAACCTGAACGCAGTGAGCAGGTCCATCATCCTCCAGAAGACCCAGGCCCTGAGAGAAGGCAAGCCGGACAACTTCCGAAGCTACAAGAAGGAGATGGAAGATGTCAAGGAGCTGAAACTGATGTGGAGCGAGAAGATGAAGAGGAATCAGGAGAATGGATCTGATGAGAAGCAGGAGCTAGCCAAGAGGAAGGAAGAGAGGAGGCTGGACATCCTGGATTTCCTCAAGTCTAAGGGGGGACCTTTCACTGACGCCAGCGAAGTGGATACGTATCTGGCCAGGGAGGATCTGGAGGACAAGGAGAAGGTGAAGAGGATGAAGTCCGAGATGCTGTTTGCCAGGGACAGCTCCACCCTCCTCCCCAAGGTGCATCCTCTCTTCAAGGTACAAATCACCGTTCCTGAGACAGGGAAGAGAAGACAGAAGACCACTGCTGAGTTCGCCGAGGCGCTGATGTCACTGCTGGGGAAGAGGAGCAACAGGGCGACGATCCAGTACACCAGCTTCCAGGGGACCCTGGAGAAGATGGTGAGGGGGGAGGGGACGTGAAAAGGATGGCCAGAAACTAAGTGTATGACAACCTCTGTATGTCCGTTTGTTACTTTTGTGCAGATACATTGTTCTGGATCCGTCGTTTGTGTGCAGCCGTGGTAGGTGCTGGCCGGCAGATGGGCGGAAAATCTCAATTCGCTGTACCTGAATGGCGGGACCTTTTTTCTCTGCTAGAACCCAGCGGTTAGGCTCAAATGGCTTATATATGTTGGGGGCATAAGCCAAGTTTACTCACGTCTCTTAATTTTACCCTTCCAATTTACCACCGGGGGCTACCTGAGCCCAGCTATTGAAGCACCAGCGGGCGAACGCCTCTCAGCCGACGGTGCAGTGCCATGCCGACCAATGGTAGCCATCTGAGGCACGGAGGTTTTGGGCCTGAAAGAGACTATTCGGCTCCTAGGAGACGTAGCGACGGCAATCAAAGTTCATGAACGAGGTTGTCTATCGTCTAACGAGGTTATGTATGTTGTCTATCGATCTGGCTACATTATTGTTTGAAAACTGTCATCTATTATCCATATTATGATATTTTACTATCGCACCGCAGTCAGCTAGCGTCGGCGGAGAGCAGACCGTTGGCGGCCGAGTAGAGCGGCAACTTTTGAATCCCCTGCAACCGTATGACGATATTTTCCATCGAACTGCGGTGTTCTTTAGATAGGTAAATATTAATCACTATAAGGATACAACACATTCTTCAATATTACGTGAGATATAACTTACTTTTGGCGTTATAGTTCGTTACGGGTATGTGATGCAAATGTCGCAGCTCTCTCGTCCGGCTGTATGGTCCTTTTTCCCACGGCCATTCTGCAAGAGTCCTTTTTTCCCCCGGGCATTCTCTAAGATCATTCTAAGGTGGGGAAATTTATCTCTGGCAATTTGGCCAGGCAAAGAAGCTAATTTAACCGGTTTATGTTAGCCCGGAGCAAAGATAAGGGAAGAGGGCCTATATTACGTTAAGTGATTCATTCAAGTCGAAGCTCCATAAAACACGACACACATACACATTTCAGTTTATTCAACACGCAACACACACATGGCATGGCGTCAGGGCGTATTTTAAGGGATTTTGACTGGGGTGGCAACTCGGCGATCAGGGTCGCCATCACTAAAGGGTGGGGGGGAGGATGCCAACGCCAAAAACGCAAAGAGGGTTTTTGGCGGGAAAAATCAAAATATCCATAATTAATATTTGTGTGATATATTTAATATGGCTATTCGTGCTATGTAAGAATGATGGGACATTCTTAATGCAGAGTGTAATACAATTGGAATCAATGGAATCGGATTCGGAATCCAGCTTTTTAGGTGTCCTTATATCGGATTTGAAATCAATTCCTCTAGTAAAATATGTATTGCAATCGGAATCGGAATCAGACCCAGTTGGCTTGGTATGGAATCGGAATCGATTCCGCTGAAGCGGAATCAAGCACAAGTCTGCCTATGGTACAAAATAGTCAACTTTTTACCACTTACGAAGCTGCAGAGACACGTAGTAGGTACGTACATTAATTGCGAAACTACTGCTTCAACAATATCAAAGCTCAATCATCATATCAAAGCTCAATCAAAGCTCATCAAAGCTCAAAGCTCTATCAAAGCTCATCAAAGCTCAAAGCTCTATCAAAGCTCAATCATCATATCGCATAATTTGCAATACGCATTGAGAGGTTGCTTATTATTTTGAAAATTAGATAATTCGTGCTTAGGTCAAAAGGACAATCGTGATACTTCACTTTAACACAATAAAAGGCTAAGCATTGCATTATAGCTACAAGAAAATAATTTGATTATTTTCTTTCTTTGTTTTGATACGAATTCGTCAGAAATATTCGCAAATGTCACGTAAATAAACTATGTGAAATCAAGTCCCGAAGCATCCTATTTCTGTCATATGGAAAGTGTAATTGATACCTCGTAAGAAATTGTATTTATCTCTACTGGTAACCCAGCAAGATGTTATTGAAATTCGTCACGTACCTTGGGAGAGCGTGGCATTTCAGTAGCTTCAAGCCACGACACTGTTGGCTAAACAACGATAAATGTTCGGAATGCAATAGAAATTGCACGGCGGAAGACGTGCAAAATTTGACGTCGATATCTACACTCGATGTTATTGAGAAAACTCGGGAATGGAACCGATTCTGCCCTCCCCAGCGAGGCGCGGGTTAACCGACTATAAAGGAAAGTACATGGCGAGACACGTGGCGAGCTGAAGTTTTAGATGCATTCGATTTGTAGCTGCAAATATCCCCCCGTGACATAAGCGTGCTAATTGCGGTTGTAACTGTAACATGGTCATGATGGAGATGTGCTGAATATGCCGAAACGGTCGCATTCAATGCATTTTCATTGCAAATTCACGGATTGAAGATATACCACAAGATTAACTGCCCAATTTGTCTGATTAGGATACAAGTGTCTTTCATTATATATTGAATTATCATGCCAATTTGTGAAGTAGGTCAAACCTTGGCCTCATTCAGAACAGGCATGACTGGAACTCTGCAGTTTATTTGAAATGCTCTTAAAGGGAATAGTCGAGCTTGGTAGATTCGAGCGAATGCTATAAAAAGACTAAACAGAGTACGCCAATAACGATTCTACTATTAATTTGTCATAAAACCCGGAAACTGTGGAAATTTTGATGAAATAAAACATTATACAACATGACGTCATTTTCAAATGTACGTCACAAACGCGTCTCACCTCGCGAGTTTATGGTGAATCGAATTAGGCAAACAATGCGCTCAAGTGCGCCGGTTCGCGAATATTGGAATGTAATATTGCCATCAGTGAAGACCCCGAAAAAGCAAGTCAGAAACTGGTGTGCTACCAAAAAAAATCGATTTGGCGATCCCCATGGACCAGGGTGTGGCAGGAAACAATATTGTAATAACACAATCAAACCTGACCTAACCATTACAGCAATTACGGTCGCAGGGACCCACGTTTAAAACGCTCCGCTCGCATTCACTCTCTGTGCTCCAGAACCTACCCGGGGCTGTCCCCCCACTCCCGTCCCCCCAGACCATCTTGTCGACATCTGGCCCATGGTGATCATCAAATCACCAGTGGCGTCGCCACGGTTTCAAAACTTGTACAGACACCACATAACATTGAACTTTTCGAGCGGGGGGGGGGGTTAGGACGTGTTTTTTGCAGGGGTGTCAATACAGTGTTTAAAGGAAACCAGTCACTTTCATAATTTGCTTTTTCGCGCTGAGATAGCAGTTGTGAACGCCATGTCGATAAATCACTTACTGCATACTCTGGTTGTAAGGACTCTCCTGCTGAATATATTAGATGTTTTGCCCTGTCATTCAGCCTTGTGTCAAAAATCTTACCACTGTGCCAGTTGCTCCCCCGAAGCACACAATATCATAACAACATGCGCCATTTTCGAATTTTGCGCCACTTTCGCAATCTATACCGACTGAAAATACGTGTCTATGTTATCGAAATATATTGCTTTCGAAAAAAAGTTTTTTGAGGTATATCTGGATAATTTAGCCAAATATTTTTAGCAAAGCAATGCCCAAAAATGTAGGGCGACCATGGCCTCCCGACCCCCTTGTTCCTACGCTTGTGACATTTTTCGATCAGGTCAATATTGAGGTCACCAGAGGTCATAAAAGGTCAAACTTCCAAAGTTTAGGACTTCGCTCCAGAAACACCCCAAATATCTCAGGAACTAACGGAGCAAACGGAGAAACGCAATTAAAAGCTCTTGAAAAATTGTATCGCTTAGGTGTCCTTAAAGGGAAATAATGACCTTTTGATTTTGTTAGCAACAATTTCTTAGGCTACCGTTATGGTTTTAAAATTATTTTATTTAAATTTAAGAATTCAATAAAAGTACTCCCACATTCAAAGTTGTAAGTTTGGAAAAATACAAAACAAGTACCTTGTGTACTTCATGAAGATCATTGACAAATTCGTCCTTCCCTACCATTGTTCACATCGAGTGCGGCATTTTTGGAGGCTCTGTGACGTTTCCGATCAAACTGAGCGCTGCTCGGACACACGCTAGTAGCGCTTTCGCTCTCCATGGCAACCAGGCGTCAGCCAATCAAAAGCCAGAAAGGGAATACGTTCTGGCTTTTCATTGGCTCACGCCTGGTTGCCATGGAGAACGAAAGCGCTACTAGCGTGCGTTCGAGCAGCGCTCTGATCCGTGAAGCAATCCGTGAAGCATCCGTGATGCATGACTGACTATCAGTATAAGTCATGAATAACAACAACATGCAAACTATACTAACTCGAATAAAATAAGGGCGGAATGAATTGAACCCCAGGCAAGCTAGTGTTCGCAAAGCACTCGGCACTGCGCCACAATAGCAAAAGGTGAGGAAAATGCATATTGGATACAATATTATTACGTCACAAGTTCCTGAAGTGTCAACTTCTATGAAATACAGTGATAAAATACCTTTAATAATTATTAACAAGAAAATTCAAACTTAAAAACAATAATTTGAATAAGTCTTTAATTAGCTTTCAACTCAAAATCAGATATATTTTGCAATGCTACACAAAAATGGCACCAATGACGTCATTAACAAAGCCTGCAACGGGACTTGGGTATACTAATCAGGAACAACTCCACACAATGGTTAAGTGCGCCAAGAAGCATGGCAATGACTTTGTAAACAAATCGCCGACGCTAAATAGGTCGCCGTCGATGTGCATCGATGAGCTTCCGATTTAATTGCCAGTTTTGTGTTATTGTTTGTTAGTTTTTTGGAGAAAAATATTATTTTTTTTGGATAATATAAAGCATAGTGTTATATACAGCCACAGACAAATTATACAATACTCCTAATGTTGAAAACAAATTAATCGATTTTCACAAATTGAAGGTCGCAACCACTAACTATGCCGCCGTTGATGTGCATCGATGAGCTTCCGATTTTATTGCCACTTTTTCCAATCGCTGTTAGTTTTAGAAGATCGCCGGGCATATAATCACAACAAGCAGAACGCACAATATATTTTCCACGCCATTGCGTACAAAAACAATACGGGAAAAGCCCGCAGTTTGATGAGGACCAAAAGTACTTGCAAGTACCGGTCGTTAAAAGTGTGGAACGCTTATCAACTTTAACTTGAAATATCTTTCGGTAGGAAAGTTTTCATGCAGAATGTGATGAATTTACAATATATTTTGGTCTCGTCTGGCGATTTCAAGTGCTAACTCCGTTTTTGTGGAAAAAGGCCATTATTTCCCTTTAAATTGTATATAAGGTCAATAGTTTAACCCGCGGACTGCAGGGCCGTGCACTCGGGGCTTTGCGCCGAACACGAACTGCAGGGGGGTTGATTTCCGCCCCCCCATGAGATCTCGAAAACTACGCTACGTAGCGAGAAGCGAAAAAAAAGCATTTGATAGCTTGATACATGTTCTATCGAAAGTATTTCAGTGTTCTTTTAGGTCAGGTCAAAGTTGAGGTCACCAAAGGTCATCAAAGGTCAAATTTGCCAGGTTTTTCCTGTTTTAGGACATCGCTCCAGAAATTCCCATATATCTCAGAAACGATGCTAGTTAGAAACAAAGGGAAAAAGTAAACGCCAGCCAGTGAAATTTGCAATCGCTTAGGTGTCCTCAGATTTGATCTCAGGTTAATATTTGAGGCTCCAGAGGTCAAAAAGAAAAATATTTTTTTTTGGGGGGGGGCTAAATCGTGTTTTGCTATTAACTTTTTACTTAATAAAGATAACAGCAAACTGTTTACTTCATTGTGTTTATCTTGTCAAGGCGCTTCGAATGAGTACATGGATCGGGTCCAGTTCAAAATATGACCTCAGGTCAAGGTCATTTGGTGACCCAGGCTGGTCATTTTGCATATGGGGAGACGAATCTCGACGAGATAAACACTGTGGTATCAATCACATGTATTTAGCTAGCAGGTTTCTAGCTCTCCCGTTTGTTCCTTGCATTTCCTGAAATTTCAGGAGGCACATCCAAACGCCCCCCTCCCCAGCACGGCGCTGGTTAGGCCTAATACACTGTGCTTGGATCCATGTAAAATAAAACGCGCGTGCATCAGAATTGTCAGCGCCAGGAGGAAGCCAAATACAGTTCAGTAAATTGCGGCCTGACCATTTATGTTACTGGACTAGAGACAACACGAGAGTATTTTGTTGGCTACCTCGCGTATTTCGCATATCTCGTAAACTACCGCCAATATCGTCCCCAAACTTTCAGTACCCGCTTTCACATCAAGCACCGCTCACTAAACGGCTAAACGTTTTAGCAATGACAAGGGCAAAATGTAAATGACTCGTGCCATTTTCACACATACTCCTATTCCGAACTCCAGACGTAAAACGTTAACATTTCATTCCAACTGGCCATTTGTTCGTTCAAGTTAGGGAGAGGACAATACGATGTTTTTGTTCTGTTAAACAATAAGTTCCATGAATAGAGGTAATTCGTCACGATTCGTCACAAATAGTCCATCTGAAGATAATTCGAGTATAAACATTGCAGGCATCGATATCTCCAATTCCGCACCTTCAAATGGTTCCGCAAACTTGTACGGACAGTCTGTACAATTTTGGGGGTTCGCGAACTTGTACGGACACTGTCCGTACTGTCCATAGTGATAACGACGCCCATGAAAATCGCTGTTTTTTGGTAACGCACCGCAGTTTCCTGCTTGCTTTTTCGGGGTCTTGACTGATCGCAATATTACATTCCAAATTACGCAGCCGGCAGTCGCCAAGGCCCCAAAGTTTGGCGAAATATAGCCAAGGTCGGTTGGCTTTAACATAAAATATTGACTATAATGCTATGACGTCATTGTCAATCAGGTATCTGATACAAACCTCGGCGGTTCGTTCGAACATCACCTCCAGAGCCGTTGAGGCAGAGTTTTGGGAAAAACGAACCGTGGATCATATGATTTATATATTCAAGCTACAACTCTGCTATCTCAGTTCACAAACCCATGTTAAGGTCGACTATTGCCTTTAATGAACCGTTCTCTGACTGCAGCAAACGCCTGCTTGTTTCCCAGAGCTATTTTCTTATCTTCAACTCGGGTGCAAAACTGGGTCAAGTCCTGCGCGGTTTACAGTCGTCCGTTTGCCCTGTTCTCTCATGTGTTGGCGTGCGGCGTGCCTTGCATTTGTACCGCGCTCCAGACGAGACAGTCCAGATACCAATCCGCCACACACAGTCCAGGAAAACGGCGTCATCCTAGCTCCTGTTGGCGGGGGAGGAGGAGGAAGGGAGGGGGTGACGTTTGGGGGTAGCGGGCAGCCATTAGCAGCCTTTCACAGACAGAGACCCGCACAGCTTCCCTGTCGATCTGACTCGCAGATCAAACTCGGCGGAAAATGGAGCAGATCTTAGCCGTGCCGGCACGCAGAGGGAAAACCACACGCGGCGCCCA
This sequence comes from Chirona hameri, assembly GCA_036785665.1. NCBI lineage: Eukaryota > Metazoa > Arthropoda > Thecostraca > Balanomorpha > Balanidae > Chirona > Chirona hameri. The sequence goes on from JAXIVJ010009067.1 coordinate 30,872, forward strand.
TGTCCCGCGTGTTCGTATAAATGGGCGGCTATGTGGACAGCAGTTACCACTTGTCAGCCCCCCGGCACGACGACCAGACATGAAGGTAAGGAGCATGCAATGTTCGCAGCCGAGTAGGCTGAGTTAGGTGGGTAAAGAGCTCATGACGATAGTAGGATAGTGGGATAGTAGGTGGGAACAAGCTGATGATAGCATTTAGGAGGAGAGAAACTGTCTCATATTATCGGCGCAAGAACAGTGCTACTTGGTTGAACAATATCATCAATAATTTAGTTAAGATCATTTCGTTGTCTTAGTTCGATCATAATTATTTGACGATATGAATTGATATCGATATTAACGATATTAACCATGTATCAAGTCATGAACAGATAAATATTCCTATAATTCAAAATAATAATTTAAAATATTTCCTAATTTTGAGATATGTCCTGGAACACTCCTATATTGGCCAATGATGAAATATTTAATTACAGAAATCATAAAGTAACTTTTTAGTAATTATTCCCCTTTGTTGTATTCCTTTTGATATGATGCGGAGTTTATGATTCAAGTTGTATAACCAATGTTAGTAATACGTAAGAAGCTGAAATCTCAACTTACCAGCCCAAAATTGTATTAGAAAATGATGCGGTATCAACTGTGCTATTTTTAATTTATTACTATGCCAACACACCCACAACTCCACTACTCTACCACTACAACTGCCAAATATCGAAAGTCATTATTTGTTCATTAGTGTAAAATGCTCCTAATCAGTATTTTAAAGCTATTACTGACATAGCTTCTTTGTTTTTGTTTCATACGGTATTGTAGAACAGAAAAATGTTATTATTCGAACCATGTTTTCATTTCTCCCAATTCGCCCTAGCCGCTTACATATTGAAAAGACTCAAGAAGGGTCTGGCAGATTCCAAGCTATCGGTAGACCCCAGAGAGATGTGACTCCTCCCATCAGTGACCCCTCCCCGTGTTAGCTCCCCCATCAGTGACCCCTCCCCGCGTTAGCTCCTCCCATCAGTGACCCCTCCCCGTGTTAGCTCCTCCCATCTCTTACCCCTCCCCGTGTTAGCTCCTCCCATCTCTGACCCCTCCCGCGTTAGCTCCCCTATCAGTGACCCCTCCCCACGTTAGCTCCTCCCATCTCTGACCCCTCCCCGCGTTAGCTCCTCCCATCTCTGACCCACCCTCTCCCGGCAGCTACTCTGGGTGTTGCTGCTGGCGACTCTGGTCGCCGCCGATGACTGCGACGACGACGACGACTGCAGCGGCGGAGGCTTCAGCGGAGGCTTCGACGGTTCCTTCGGCACCGTCGGCAGCGATTTCGACACCGGCTTCGCTAGTGACTTTAGCCACGCTGATATCGGGGGAGGCAGCTTCTCGCTGGGCGGCGGCAGTGGAGGCCTCGACTTGGCGAGCTTTTCCGGCGGCGGCAGCGGTGGCGGCGGAGGCGGCTTCGGCGTAGGCGGAGGCGGTGGCGGCGGCGGCGGCGGAGGCGGCGGAGGCCAGGCATTCTTCGGAGGCGGTGGCGGCGGAGGCCAGGCATTCTTCGAAGGCGGCGGCGGCGGAGGCGGCGGAGGCCAGGCATTCCTTGGAGGCGGCAGCGGCGGAGGCGGCAGAGACCTGGCCTTCTTCGGAGGCGGCGGCGGGGGCGGCGGAGGCCAATCCTTCACCGGAAGCAGCGTAGGTGGTGGTGCAGGGTTCAACAGCTTCGGCAGCTTCGACCTCACCGGTTCGTCACTGGCCGGCAGGTCGATCGGTGGAGGAGGGTCAGGCACTCTGTTCAGCGCCATCGGCCAGGGACGCAGCTTCTCCAATGGAGGTCGAGACGCCTTCTTCGCAGGCGGAAGCTTTAGTAGAGGACTTGGCCACAACATCTTAAGAGGAGGCGCTCGCACTCTGGGCAGAGGTCAGCGGTTCTTTAGTGGAGGACTTGGCAACAATATCTTCAGTGGAGGCGCACGCGCTCTGGGCAGAGGCCAGCGCTTCTTTAGTGGAGCCTGCGCCTTCAACTCTGCTCAGCTCGGCAGTCACGGCCTCAGCTCCTGTTACAACCCGTATGACTCCCTCTCCTTCTCCTCTCTGGGCGGATCTGGCGGACGTGGCCTACGTCTGGGCGGCGGCGGCGGACGTGGCCTACGTCTGGGCGGCGGCGGCGGACGTGGCCTACGTCTGGGCGGCGGCGGCGGTCTCTCGCACGGCTACAGCGTGCCGCGTACCCGCGTCGTCTACCAGTCTGTCCCCGACCCGAGCCTCTTCTACAAGGGCTACGTCAGTGGCTACACGGATGCCTACGCGAAGGGCTTCTACCGTTCCTATGCGCTCGGTCTGAGGAATGGCATCAGTTCCAGCAGGAGGAGCTCCAGCAACAGGTTCCTCTCGTCCGTCGCCTCCTCGCGTGGCCGCAGCAACTCCTTCCCCGGCTACTACTACGCTGGTAGCGTCGGCGGCGGCCAAAGCCTGGGCGGCAGCTCCAGGTCCGGTTCCGGTTCTACGGGCTACGGCTACATCAGACCGTCCTACGCCAGCCTGACGTCTGGTCAAGGCACTGGCGGCTCCGGCTCCACGGGCTACGGCTACTCCAGAAACTCCAACGCCGGTTCTGGTTCTGGATATTACGCCGCTAGCTCTGGCTCTGGTTCAGGATATTACGGCGCCGGCTCCAATACCGTCAACAGCATCGCCTCCGGCAGCGGCCAGAGACGGGCAGCAGGACCTCAGATGCCTTCCTACGGCTCCAAGTCGCACTACGGCAAATGAAGTGACTATGACGCACGGCTAGCCGAACACCCATCCATGATATCCTTCCCGCCTTCTCAACGATGTCCCCGGATGTGATTCAGTCCAAGTTGTAGTGGTTTGTGACTATCGCTGTGATATGTTACTTGGTGCCCAGGTAGAATGCTTGTGTTGCGTCCAACCCTGTCTCCGACAGATGTTAATGTTTTGTGTCCTGTCTCCCGTCCCCGTCCCGTCCTGTCTCGTCTTGTCATAGACAATGTGTTGTATTTTTCCTTTTGTCTGCCAGCGCTGAGCACAGCACACCACAGCGTTAGCGATGGTCTCTGTGTGCTAAATGGCTTTAAGGGCTGCATTTGTAATACACCAGCAATTGTGAACAATTGTTTGACGGTGGATGTGGTCAGACTGGTTATTGATTCCAATTTTTGGAACGATTCAATCATGATTCATTTTCGAAACTGAACGATTCAATCACCGTTCGATTCACGGATAAGATTTTGAGAATTGATTTTTTCCGATTCAAAGAATCAAAACAAATATTTTAATCGATTCACGTTTGATTCAACATTTAAATATATGTGGTGAATTTATGTCAAATCAATATAAATGGAAACATACGTATATATGATCATTAAAACATTGTTACAGCAATACTATTTCAATATAAATGAATGTAGCCACTGGGACTGCATGCATTTGCACAATTTACCAGTGTACTTGAATAATTCAGAATCGTTTAATGTTTTGATTCAATTAGCTTTGATTTGATGCGGGTTTTGATTCAATCACGATTCATGAATCAAAAGATCTGGTGGTGAATCAATTATGCTTTGATTCAAGGAATTTTGATTGAACGATTACAATCGATACAATCAGTGACGAATCAATAACCAGTCTGGATGTGGGAGAAGGTTATACATCAGACAAGCTTGCACATCTAATCACAAAAGCAGGGGCTCTGCTTCTACGTCGTTCGACAGAAGGCGAGTTCAGCATTTGTACGAATATTTTTGGAAGTTAGCGACTGCCGATATTCGGTACATAAAATGCATGCACGAAAACAAATATGAACAAACATGAATAAATCCCTTCCTGAAACGCCTGAGCCACAAAAACGTTGATTTGACACCTAATATATTTTTTTAATAGGTAACTGCGCATTGACTAGAACAAAACATTAATCAATAAATTGTGGCAAACGAATACTGGTGGAAAACAAGACACTCGAAGAAAAACAAACCGCACATCAAGGCAAGTTTAAGACAGAATTATATTAAGCAGATAAATATAGCAAATTATTTTGCATAATGCAATTGTCAACCTCGATGCCTGGAGTTTCGAAGTTCTGGTGAAAATTTCCAGATTTCACCCGCCCCGCTCCGTTGGCAGGGGCGGATCCAGAAAATATTCAAGGAAGGGGGGAGTCATCATTTGCAGTGGAGCCCCTACCTATAACCAAATCTGAAAACTCAACGGATTTGGTCCACTATATTTTGAGGGTGCCCCTATTTCAGCATTTGTTTTTAATTGACAACGTCGGCTATAGGTATTATCAGTAGGCTTAATCAGTCGTACTCTTCATATCATTTAAAGTGCCGCGGATAGTGCTAAACTATATTATTTGTACAGTCAGGGGCGGCCCCAGACGGCTGATGAAGAATTGACCAAGAGGGAAGTCGAGGTTCGTGAGGGGGGGTTTAGAAAGCGTTTTTACGATCAGTAAATCTGATGCATGCGATAAACTATTATTGCGCCACGAAGCGGCGCCAAAATTTGAGGTTTTGAGCGGGTTGGAAAACCAATGTTTGCTATTGGAAAGAGCATGCAGGGTCAAAACGAGGAAATATGTCCAGGTGGTGTCAAAAGACATGTTGCCCCCCCCCCCCATTTAACCCTATTTGTAACAGGGGGGGGGGGGGGGGCGGATTCCGCCCCCCCCCCCCTCATGTTTTTCGCAGATATCTCCAGAACGGCTGGGAGCAGGCCCATGAAATTTTGGGACTTTTCATAGAATTGAATACCGCATTTAGAGTCAAAATTTTGAGTTCTTAACCTGAACAGAGGCGGTTCCAAGGTGCAATTTTGGGTGGGTTCGGAGGCGATATTTGGCGATAATACGGAAATGCGATCTTCACGGTTTCTTCGTAACTGCCTCAAGTATGAAGGAGTTACATCGGTTCACGGTAATTTCAACAAGTGCAAATTAGTTGATGTTAATTAAATATTATTAAAATTTCATGGCAGAGGCGGTTTCAGGGGCTTGAAAGGGGGGGGGGGGGTTCCAGGAAGTATTCAATGCTTGGCGGGAAGCAAATAGAACAATGTAAGGGGCATTTCTAGTTATCAAGATGTAAAAGATAGCTTCTGCTTCCATTATTTGCATCATTTATTACATATATAATTTCAGGGGCGTGTTCAGGCACATGAAAAGGGGGGTAACTGGCTTGGTGATGACGATATGCCAGCGATAACGGCGCAATAGACGGTTAGCTTATAATTATATATGCACATATCAGGCCAGGAAAGGGAATAAAGTCATTGTTTTGCAGAGGCGCGCTCAGGAATGGAAGAAAGGGGGTCATATTATTGCAAGGAAACTAAGAGGCATGGGCGTGCAATGACATAACATACTGTAGTTTTCGGATGAAACACGCACCACAGGCTACTCTACGAACGATTATAGGATAATAGGCGAGCCCAGGTAGGGTAAAAGGGGGGTAAGCAATGTTAATTGAAGTTGTAAGTGAAATAGTCACTGTTGACTAGTTAGTATCATAATAGCGGATAATATACTTATCAAAAGGTATTGAGCCGCCCAAGTTTGGATCCTGGATACGCCTATTATGAAGTAAAACATGCAAAAAGGAACTATCTACGATCAGTAACATATTTATAGTGCTGGGTAGCAACTTGTCTGCGGTTAATATTTTTTCCCAATTTTACCCCCCTTTTTCACTAACCTGGTACCGCCTATGGCAAAAATATGATTTTAACTGTTTTGCCTAATGTCACAATCACATATCATCTCATTTCTTTAAAAAAACACATCAAAAAATGGTTTTATTACGCATTTACTTCACCCCCATATTGAGTGACCTGCACACGCCTATGATTTTTGAATTTTCAAACGTCACTGTCATATATCAATTTCCAATTCAATCTCTATCGATTTGTATTAATTGTGTTAAGATCGGTCGATAAACATGAAAGCTATGTTGGATCAAAAATACCACTAAAATTTGTGGTTTTTGCCCCCCTGTTGCCCCCCTATCAATTTTTGTATTATTATTTAGAAATGTAGATCGTGTTGAGGGGAACCAAACGCCGTTTCATTTTTGAAAATCGGACGGGTAGCTCTCGAGATCTCCGGGGGGGGGGGGGGCGGAATCCGCCCCCCTGTTACAAATAGGGGTAGCCAGGAGACTGTTACAAATAGGGTTAAGGCCAAAGGTGAGGCCATGGCCCTCATATCCTCTCTCCCCCTGCGGCCGCCAGTGTGTACAGTCTATATTAGACCCCTTTGTACTGGAAAAGAACACTGCGGAACTTTTTGCTTTATTTTGTTTTTGTCTGGATAACTAGGCCCTAAAAATCGAAAGGTAAAAATCGAAAGGTTAGGAATCGATACATATATTACATATGTATCAGCCCAAGGAGGCCCTCAGGGCCCCTCGAGTGCGATACGTTGTTGCCTCTGGTATAAAGGTACGGTGGTGCCCCTGCATAGCCCAAGGGAAGGGAGGCATGAAGGGACGTTTTTTTTGCATAATTTAGCAATTTTAATTTAGCATCATTTGACTTTTTTTTTCTTCCACCGACCAATGCTTGTGATTTCATGGCGGCACCAGACCATTGTTTTCCCTCCCGGATTCAAGGAGGCACAGTGCCCCGGTGTCTCCCCTCGCCCCACAATACCGCCTACCGTCACGATGGTGCCCCTGGCACACCATCGGTGGTGCCCTTGGTTCACTGGCGCGGATGTGCCCTTGGTTCAAAGAACACTGAATGATTTGCGCCGCATAGCGGCGCGGAATTTTTTGTTTTATTTTGGTGGTGCCCCTGGTGACCCGGCGCATTGGTGCCCCACGGCCCGGTGGTGCCCCCACGGCGCATTGGTGCCCCCACGCCCCCCCCCCCCACGGCGTGGTGGTGTCCCCACGGCCCGGTGGTGCCCCCACGGCCCGGTGGTGCCCCCACGGCCCGGTGGTGTCCCCACGGCCCGGGAGGGGTAATGACCCCCGTGACCCCCCCCCCCCTGGATCCGCTACTGTCCGTTGGTGGTGGAAATGTTCGGGAGGAGGGATTTAATATTTCTGTTCAACACAGAAAACTACTTGTAGCATGATCAAACAATGCAAACAGTTGGAAAAGTCAATAGTGAAGAGTACCAGAAATACTGGTCTCGAGGCTTTTATTATAGAAAAACTCAACTTCGGCAAATATTGCAATATATACGCATGAATATAAGTGGCTCTGACCTGCAAAACGCTTAAGAAAGTCTGAACGTGGCAATGGAGGGCCAAAACAGCCTGCTTTTATACGCTCAACTGGGCGATATCTGGGCGATATCAACGCTCAACTTGGCGATATCAACATCAAAACTCTATTGAAAGGGACAAACATTACACAAGATGCAAAATACTTTATTATATCACAACCTTAGGTCAATGGTCCAACGTTATAAAGATAGACATTTTCATGTTCCTTTACGTGACCTTTCCAGGTACAGACGTGTGTGAAAGTTAGTCGATCAAGCCGCTATGATGCTAGCGATTTGGAGGTTACCTTTTTGGTCTGATCTTGAACTATAACCTCAAAGGATGTGATGCACAAGTTTGTATACATCAGATACAAAGCTGATGAGCGAATGTGTAAATCCATTTGGCGGCGCTACGTATCGTTTTTTTTTTATTGCCGTAGTCGTAAAAAGCCAGAGTTCAAACCGAGGATGCAACGCACCATGCCGTACAACGTTTGTCTGCTCGCCTAATGGGTCGTAGCGTGCGTCACGTTTGCGGCAGCAGCGGTCGGTGACCTCTGCCTCGGGCGCCGCAGGTCACGTGACCTCTGCCTCGGGCGCTGCAGGTCACGTGACCTCTGCCTCGGGCGCCGCAGGTCACGTGACCTCTGCCTCGGGCGCCGCAGGTCACGTGACCTCTGCCTCGGGCGCTGCAGGTCACGTGACCTCTGTCTCGGGCGCCGCAGGTCACGTGACCTCTGCCTCGGGCGCCGCAGGTCACGTGACCTGTGGTTAGGTGAGGCGGGATCTCACAGCGCCGCTCGGGTCAGAACAGAGGCCAACTTCACAAAGAAGTGAGTAATTACACATGTTTGCGATTACAAACGCAAGCAAATATTACAAACCTCACAAAAAGACATTTCACAAACATTCACCACCTCTGAATTACCGATTGTAAAGAAAATTGTAAACACAAATGTTAGTACAGCAGAAACCTTGAAATCAAGAACGTTTGTATTAACCCTATTTGTAACAGGCTCCTGGCTACCCCTATATGTAACAGGGGCGGATTCCGCCCCCCCCCCCCCAACCGGAGATCTCGAGATCTACCCGTCCAATTTTCACAAATGAAACGGTGTTTGGTTCCCCTGAACACGATCTACATTTATAAATAATAATACACAAATCTAGATTTTTGATACGCGGCAACAGGGGGGAAAAAATACAAATTTTAGTGGTATTTTTGATCCAACATAGCTTTCATGTTCAACGACTGATTTTAACACAACTAATAGGAATCGATAGAGATTGAATTTGAAATTGATATATGACGGTGACGTTTGAAAATTCAAAAATCTTAGGCGTCTGCAGGTCACTCAATATGGGGGTGAAGTAAATGCGTAATATTTTTTTTTATAAATGAAATGGTATTTTATTGTGACATTAGACAAAACAGTTTTAAATCATATTTTTTTTGCCATAGGCGGTACCAGGTTAGTGAAAAAGGGAGGTCAAATTGGAAAAAAAATATTAACCGGAGACAAGTTGCTACCCAGCACTATAAATATATTACTGATCGTAGATAGTTCCTTTTTGCATGTTTTACTTCATCATAGGCGTATCCAGGATCCAAACTGGGGCGGCGCAAGACCTTTTGATAAGTATATTATCCGCTATTATGATACTAACTAGTCAACAGTGACTATTTCACTTAAAACTTCAATTAACATTACTTACCCCCTTTTTACCCTACCTGGACTCGCCTATTATCTTATAATCGTTCGTAGAGTAGTCTGTGGTGCGTGTTTCATCCGAAAACTGCAGTATGTTGTGTCATTGTACGCCCATGCCTCTTAGTTTCCTTGAAATAATACGACCCCCTTTCTTCTATTCCTGAGCGCGTCTCTGCAAAAATGACTTTATTCCCTTTTCTGGCCTCATATGTGCATATATCATTATAAGCTAACCGTCTATTGCGCCGCTATCGCTGGCATATCGTCATCACCATGCCAGTCACCCCCCTTTTAATGTGCCTGAACACGCCCCTGAAACTCTATATGTAATAAATTATGCAAATAATGGAAGCAAAAGCTATGCTTTACATCTTGATAGCTATAAATGCCCCTTACATCGCTCTATTGGCTTCCCGCCAAGCATTGAATACTTCCTGGGAACCCCCCCCCCCCCCCTCTTTCAAGCCCCTGAAACCGCCTCTGCCATGCAATTTTTATGATATTTCATTAACATCAACTAATTTGCCTTGTTGAAATCACCGTAAACCGATGTAACTCCTTCATACTTGAGGCAGTTAGGAAGAAACCGTGAAGATCGCATTTCCGAATTATCGCCAAATTCGCCTCCGAACCCACCCACCCAGCCGTTCCGGATATATCTGCGAAAAACATCAGGGGGGGGGGGGGGCAGAATCCGCCCCCCCCCGTTACAAATAGGGATAACCCTCGCCCTACGGGAGCCTTTTTCACCCTCGCCCTAGGGGGGGGGGGGCCGACAGCCCCCCTGCTAACTTCTAAACCAAGCAACTTGGAGCAATACGATAAGAACCAGCATGTTGCCGGTCATGAGAGGAATCTAACAGTATGCGATTTTTAGGTTTCAGGTCAACGGGTGACCTTCCAGCTCAAGTGAATGACCTCGGATTTACCACGTCCAGAACAGCGATTTTGCTCTTCAGAAAACCTCAAAATTAGAAATTGATAAATTTAAATAAAAAGGCATGTTCTTAGACCAGTTTTGGCTCAGAAATATAACAAAAGTAATTATTTGTTCGTATCTTGTCCAAAAATGTCAAAAAAGGTTATTTTAAAATATGATGTCATCAGTTTCTTACATTTAGGAAGCCATAATTCGGTCAATAATGGAGATATTGCTTTAAAATGTGGTATGAGTATTGTCCATACTCAGTTCTCTCACATATATTCCGGTTTTTCTAATATCTTTGAAAATTTTGATTTTGTGGGATTTTTTTAAAAACATTTTTTTAAATTTTTTTGGGTCAAAAACCCAAAATTTTGCAAATCTAAGATTGCCATTTTAAAGAGAATGACATTTTGTATCGTTGGTGAATTGAGTTTGCAATCTGCTTCAAAACTCTGTTTTCTACGATTTTCCCAATATTTCTCATTTTTTTACCAACATGACGTCATCAAAACATTATTATCTCCCAAAATACTTAACCAATTTAAATAAATGTTTACAGCCTACGTATAATTGTTGTAAACTCAGCTACCAAAAATGTCAGCAAGATGCACCTTATGAGTCAAAAGTTATTCAAGAAAAACCTCAGGGGGGGGGGGGGGCTGTCAGCCCCCCCGTAGGGCGAGGGTTAAACTTGATGCTAATGACAAATAATTGGATTGTTAACAAATTGTGTAACAAATATTTACATTGTGGTTTATCGTTTTATTCAAAATATAATTAGTTATAGGGAGAATTATATTTTATTTAACATTTCATCGGAATGCAAACTCTGATCGTAAAATTCCTCTTGGTAAGCAATTAGAGTCAACATAATTTTGCCATTCACCGGGTGGCGGAGCATAACAAGAGAACTACTCTCAAAAGAAAGATCGTTACATTTCTCAACCATTTTTCACCTAACCTCGCCGATTTCCCGCGTCGTAAAGGGTGAAGGTGCACTGCACATTGCACATGACATCGTTGACCGCTGAAATTATATCGCCATGCGATTTCTCCGCGCGGAGGCGCCCCTCACATCATAGGGCAATCGGTTAGGTGCACTGTGACTGGACTTCAAAGCTGGAGATCCCTGTTCGAATCCCTCGGGAAATAACGTTTTTGTTTGCATCTATACCTATATATAACTAAACCATTACCCTAACATCCTTGGCAACGTAACAACCTCACCCAGAAAATAACCTGAACAGTCAAACAACGTCAACTATCAATGCAGTTTCTGAAATTCAGAACCCCTGACCCACTGGAATTACAAGTTTGTAATTGGAAACATGATCTCACTTCCGTCAACCTTTGATAAATAGAACATGTACAATTGTAAACATTTGTGCAAACAATATCTTTGTAAACTAGTTTGTAAATAGTAAATTGACATTTTCTGCCCTGGGGTTTGTGAAATCCAAACTACAAACAGGTGTAAAAATTATTTGTAATAACAAAGAAATTCTTGGTAATTACAAACTTTTTGTTTTGTGAAATTGGCCTCAGATCAGGGCCGTATAGTAGGTTAGAGTCACCAGGCGCCCAGGAGACGCTCGGTGCCCTGAAATTGGCCTCAGATCAGGGCCGTATAGTAGGTTAGAGTCACCAGGCGCCCAGGAGACGCTCGGTGCCCTGAAATTGGCCTCAGATCAGGGCCGTATAGTAGGTTAGAGTCACCAGGCGCCCAGGAGACGCTCGGTGCCCTGAAATTGGCCTCAGATCAGGGCCGTATAGTAGGTTAGAGTCACCAGGCGCCCAGGAGACGCTCGGTGCCCTGAAATTGGCCTCAGATCAGGGCCGTATAGTAGGTTAGAGTCACCAGGCGCCCAGGAGACGCTCGGTGCCCTGAAATTGGCCTCAGATCAGGGCCGTATAGTAGGTTAGAGTCACCAGGCGCCCAGGAGACGCTCGGTGCCCTGAAATTGGCCTCAGATCAGGGCCGTATAGTAGGTTAGAGTCACCAGGCGCCCAGGAGACGCTCGGTGCCCTGAAATTGGCCTCAGAGCAGGGCCGTATAGTAGGTTAGAGTCACCAGGCGCCCAGGAGACGCTCGGGGCCCTGAAATTGGCCTCAGATCAGGGCCGTATAGTAGGTTAGAGTCACCAGGCGCCCAGGAGACGCTCGGTGCCCTGAAATTGGCCTCAGATCAGGGCCGTATAGTAGGTTAGAGTCACCAGGCGCCCAGGAGACGCTCGGTGCCCTGAAATTGTCCTCAGATCAGGGCCGTATAGTAGGTTAGAGTCACCAGGCGCCCAGGAGACGCTCGGTGCCCTGAAATTGGCCTCAGATCAGGGCCGTATAGTAGGTTAGAGTCACCAGGCGCCCAGGAGACGCTCGGTGCCCTGAAATTGTCCTCAGATCAGGGCCGTATAGTAGGTTAGAGTCACCAGGCGCCCAGGAGACGCTCGGTGCCCTGAAATTGGCCTCAGATCAGGGCCGTATAGTAGGTTAGAGTCACCAGGCGCCCAGGAGACGCTCGGTGCCCTGAAATTGGCCTCAGATCAGGGCCGTATAGTAGGTTAGAGTCACCAGGCGCCCAGGAGACGCTCGGTGCCCTGAAATTGGCCTCAGAGCAGGGCCGTATAGTAGGTTAGAGTCACCAGGCGCCCAGGAGACGCTCGGGGCCCTGAAATTGGCCTCAGATCAGGGCCGTATAGTAGGTTAGAGTCACCAGGCGCCCAGGAGACGCTCGGTGCCCTGAAATTGGCCTCAGAGCAGAGCCGTATAGTGGGTTAGAGTCACCAGGCGCCCAGGAGACGCTCGGTGCCCTGAAATTGGCCTCAGATCAGGGCCGTATAGTAGGTTAGAGTCACCAGGCGCCCAGGAGACGCTCGGTGCCCTGAAATTGGCCTCAGATCAGGGCCGTATAGTAGGTTAGAGTCACCAGGCGCCCAGGAGACGCTCGGTGCCCTGAAATTGTCCTCAGATCAGGGCCGTATAGTAGGTTAGAGTCACCAGGCGCCCAGGAGACGCTCGGTGCCCTGAAATTGTCCTCAGATCAGGGCCGTATAGTAGGTTAGAGTCACCAGGCGCCCAGGAGACGCTCGGTGCCCTGAAATTGGCCTCAGAGCAGGGCCGTATAGTAGGTTAGAGTCACCAGGCGCCCAGGAGACGCTCGGTGCCCTGAAATTGGCCTCAGAGCAGAGCCGTATAGTAGGTTAGAGTCACCAGGCGCCCAGGAGACGCTCGGTGCCCTGAAATTGGCCTCAGATCAGGGCCGTATAGTAGGTTAGAGTCACCAGGCGCCCAGGAGACGCTCGGTGCCCTGAAATTGGCCTCAGAGCAGGGCCGTATAGTAGGTTAGAGTCACCAGGCGCCCAGGAGACGCTCGGTGCCCTGAAATTGGCCTCAGAGCAGAGCCGTATAGTAGGTTAGAGTCACCAGGCGCCCAGGAGACGCTCGGTGCCCTGAAATTGGCCTCAGATCAGGGCCGTATGGTAGGTTAGAGTCACCAGGCGCCCAGGAGACGCTCGGTGCCCTGAAATTGGCCTCAGATCAGGGCCGTATAGTAGGTTAGAGTCACCAGGCGCCCAGGAGACGCTCGGTGCCCTGAAATTGGCCTCAGATCAGGGCCGTATAGTAGGTTAGAGTCACCAGGCGCCCAGGAGACGCTCGGTGCCCTGAAATTGGCCTCAGATCAGGGCCGTATAGTAGGTTAGAGTCACCAGGCGCCCAGGAGACGCTCGGGGCCCTGAAATTGGCCTCAGATCAGGGCCGTATAGTAGGTTAGAGTCACCAGGCGCCCAGGAGACGCTCGGTGCCCTGAAATTGGCCTCAGATCAGGGCCGTATAGTAGGTTAGAGTCACCAGGCGCCCAGGAGACGCTCGGTGCCCTGAAATTGGCCTCAGATCAGGGCCGTATAGTAGGTTAGAGTCACCAGGCGCCCAGGAGACGCTCGGTGCCCTGAAATTGGCCTCAGATCAGGGCCGTATAGTAGGTTAGAGTCACCAGGCGCCCAGGAGACGCTCGGTGCCCTGAAATTGGCCTCAGAGCAGAGCCGTATAGTAGGTTAGAGTCACCAGGCGCCCAGGAGACGCTCGGTGCCCTGAAATTGGCCTCAGATCAGGGCCGTATAGTAGGTTAGAGTCACCAGGCGCCCAGGAGACGCTCGGTGCCCTGAAATTGGCCTCAGATCAGGGCCGTATAGTAGGTTAGAGTCACCAGGCGCCCAGGAGACGCTCGGTGCCCTGAAATTGGCCTCAGAGCAGAGCCGTATAGTAGGTTAGAGTCACCAGGCGCCCAGGAGACGCTCGGTGCCCTGAAATTGGCCTCAGAGCAGAGCCGTATAGTAGGTTAGAGTCACCAGGCGCCCAGGAGACGCTCGGTGCCCTGAAATTGGCCTCAGATCAGGGCCGTATAGTAGGTTAGAGTCACCAGGCGCCCAGGAGACGCTCGGTGCCCTGAAATTGGCCTCAGATCAGGGCCGTATAGTAGGTTAGAGTCACCAGGCGCCCAGGAGACGCTCGGGGCTTTCGTCACAATGATGCTACTGGGTGAGAACTTGGCTTCTTATAGAACTTGGCTACTCCTATGGGCCACTATACAAGTGACTACCCTGGAGTTGACAGGGGCACAATGCTGGGCGGACGCGGGGCTGTCGGTTCGTTTCTTTATTGATTACGGTCTGTCGATTGTCGATTGATTGTGTTGTTGTTTCATTTTCAATTTGTGTAATGCTGTTCGCCAAATGAATATAAAGCTTGACTTCAGTAACCAATGTGCAGCGGTGCTTGAAAGTCAGAGACCGAAACACAAATAATACATGTACTTTAGTTGGGGATGTTATCTATGCACTTTAGTTGGGGATGTTATCTATGTACTTTAGTTGGGGATGTTATCTATGTACTTTAGTTTGGGATGTTATCTATGTACTTTAATTGGGGATGTTATCTATATACTTTAGTTGGGGATGCTATCTATGTACTTTAGTTGGGGATGTTATCTATGTACTTTAGTTGGGGATGTTATCTCTGTACTTTAGTTGGGGATGTTATCTATGTACTTTAGTTGGGGATGTTATCTATGTACTTTAGTTGGGGATGTTACCTACGTACTTTAGTTGGGAATGTTATCTATGTACTTTAGTTGGGGATGTTATCTATGTACTTTAGTTAGGGATGTTATCTCTGTACTTTAGTTTGGGATGTTATCTATGTACTTTAGTTGGGAGTGTTATCTATGTACTTTAGTTGGGGATGTTATTGTTATTGGGTTTATTGACGTGACCTATGTACTTTAGTTGGGGATGTTATCTTCACGTCTTAACTGCCAGTTAAGATCCAGTGTCAGTGCAGGGGATGCCACCCCCTTGTTTTTTTTTTCGGGAATAACTCGCGTATTTGCCTACCGGTTGCGACGAGACTTTCAGTACCCTACTTTAAAACCATTTTATACGTACTCTCAAAATGTCCAACTTCATCTCTCCATGACCTGTGACCTATGACCTGTTTCTGAAGGTCATGTCTGGCGTCCCGTAGTATCGATGCTTGTAACTTGTGCAGTTTCCGAGTGTTTTTTGTTCAGGAGCATATGTACATGTGTTAACAGGTGACATTTATGGTTTCCACTGAGATCGTGACCTCCGATGACCTGAGATTACTTGTTTTTACCTCTGGCAGTTTTAGGACATTTTGTGACGCTGATTTCAAATTTGGCATCCATTTCACATAATTATATGTTCCACTGGGGCCATGCACTTTCATAGGTCAACCGAGTTCACCAACCGCTGATGCACTGAGATGACCTTTTTGGACTCTGGTAGTTTATACGACATTTTGTGGCGCTGATTTCAATTTGGCACCCATTTTACATAAATATATGTTCATTCACGATTCTAGCTCGAGTATAATTAAATATGTTGGACACGCACGATTTGGATGACATCCGGGTTATTGACGTGACCTCAGAGATCACCTAATAACCCAGGACCTTAAAATCGGGTATAAACGGCTTTCTCTTATCACAAGGAACACGCTTGACTTTTAATCGAAAGTCTAGCTCAATTAGGAGCGAAACGCCAGGGGCTTGTACCCCTGCACGGTCACGTAGGTATCGGACCCTCACTGGCGAGGGTTAAATTATCCTTGTCGGCGTGATTTGTGTTGCTGGTGTGATATTTTCAGGTGAAATACCGGTTTAAGTGCCGATGAATGTTTGGTAGCATATTACCATCACAGAAAAACTGGGAAATAATATAATTGTGTCTCACTTCACTTTTCAACCCAACCGTCAAACTATCAATGTCCAATAATTAACTATCAATGTCCAATAATTTACTATCAATGTCCAATAATTAACTATCAATGTCCAATAATTAAATATCAATGTCCAATAATTAACTATCAATGTCCAATAATTAACTATCAATGTCCAATAATTAAATATCAATGTCCAATAATTAAATAGCAATGTCCAATAATTAAATATCAATGTCCAATAATTAAATAGCAATGTCCAATAATTAACTATCAATGTCCAATAATTAACTATCAATGTCCAATAATTAACTATCAATGTCCAATAATTAACTATCAATGTCCAATAATTAACTATCAATGTCCAATAATTAACTATCAATGTCCAATAATTAACTATCAATGCCCAATAATTAACTATCAATGTCCAATAATTAACTATCAATGTCCAATAATTAACTATCAATGTCCAATAATTAACTATCAATGTCCAATAATTAACTATCAATGTCCAATAAATAACTATCAATGTCCAATAATTAACTATCAATGATCAATAATTAACTATCAATGATCAATATTTAACTATCAATGTCCAATATTTAACTATCAATGTCCAATAATTAACCAACAATATCCAATAGTTAACCCTCACCCTACGGGGGGCCTGACAGACCATCCCCCCCCCCTGAGGTTTTTCTTAACCCGGCAGTCACTGGGGTATATTCTGTAACACGACTCACTGGTGGGGGGGGGGGGGGAGTTGCCCCCCTGGTATCTTCAGAACCAATAAACACAGCGAGACGCACAAGGTAGAATTCGAAATCGCTCAATGAGATAAACCTAACGCACACTTAAAAATTCCAAATTAAGGTCACATGTCAGGTCACGGTCAAGTCAAACGTCAAAATCGAGGTATTTGAGTTTATGGACAATACTTGCCATCCATGACCTTTGATTGCACCTTTGATCATCCAAAGTGCTGTCTAAGGTATGATACATATCCCACATGAGCTAAAGTGAGATTGTTGGAAAAAATCAAGGTCAAGGTCAGGTCACAAAAGGTCACTACACACAAAATATCTACGAAAGTCATGCATCACATGTTTCATGGATGCTTTTACGCGTATAATTCGATAGTGATAGTCATTTTACCACCGGATTTCATTTGCGTGAGGTTAGTGTCAAGCTCAGGTCAAGTTCAGGTCACTGGAGGTCAAAACTTGAAATTGATAAATCGAAATGAAAAAAGCATGTTTCTATATCAATTTTATCTTAAAAAAATACAGTGCTGGCATTCATTTGTCTGCATCTGGTCAATAAAAGCCAAAAAACGCAATTTCAAAATATGACGTCATGATTTCCCCATACTTTATATGCCATGTCAGTCAAAAAAGATGATATCATTTTGAAATTTGGTATGGTAGTTGCCCATATGTCGTTATCTGACATATGTTCTGGTTTTTCTAATATCTTTGACAAATTTGATTTTGTGGTAATTTTTTTTTTTTTTTGGGGGGGGGGGTCAAAAACCATTTTTTTTTGCAATTTTGAGATAACTGCCTTGTAGCCATTGCAATTTTGTACCTTTTAGCGATTTTCTATTTCATTTTTCTTCAAATGTGACATTTGTACGACTTGGCAAAGTTTAGCTGATTTTTGTGTCAAAATCGTGTTTAGTGACGTTACTAAATTCACTATATCTCGAAATATTTTTTTTGACGAAATTGCTTCATTTTTACACAAAAGATGTACAAATGATGCCCGGAAAGGTAATGCAAGTTTGGCATCAATATCTGCATTAGTGAGTGGAGATATTTGTAATGTTCTCAATGAGGGGGGGGGGGGGGGGGGGGGGCTATCCCCCCCCCCAGTGACTCGCGGGTTAAATAACATTTTACACATACAGCGCATCTTGCTGAAATTGTCGGTTACTGAGTTTACACAATTATACGTAAGCTGTAAAAATGTAATTGAAATTGGTTAAGTAGTTTGGGAGATAATCATGTTTTGATGACGTCATGTTGGTGGAAAAACGATACATATTTGAAAAATGATATAAAACAGAGTTTTGGAGGAGCAAAGATATAAAATTGCATTTTCTTTAAAATAGCAATCTCGGATTTTTACAATTTTTGGTTTTTGACCCCTAAAATAAAAATAAAGTAAAAAATCAAAAAAATCCACACAAAATCAAAATTTTCAAAGATGTTAAAATAAAACGGAATATATGTGAGAGAACTGAGTATGGAAAATACCCATACCAAATTTCAAAGCAATATCTTCATTGTTGACTGTGTGATGGCTCCTTAACTCTATTTGTAACAGGGGGGCGGATTCCGCCCCCCCTCACGTTTTTCGCAGATATCTCCAGAACGGCTGAGAGAAGGCCCATGCAAGTTTTGGACTTTTCATAGAATTGAATAACACATTTGGAGTCAAAATTTTGTGTTCTTAACCTGAACAGAGGCGGTTCCAGGGCACAGTTTTGGGTGGGTTCGGAGGCGACATTTGGCGATAATTCGGAAATGCGATCTTCACGGTTTCTTCGTAACTGCCTCAAGTATGAAGGGGTTACATCGGTTTACGGTGATTGCAACAAGTGCAAATTAGTTGATGTTAAAGAAATATCATACAAATTGCATGGCAGAGGCGGTTTCAGGGGCTTGAAAAAGGGGGGTTTCCAGGAAGTATTCAATGTTTGGCGGGAAGCCAATATAGCAATGTAAGGGGCATTTATAGCTATCAAGATGTAAAAGATAGCTTCTGCTTCCATTATTTGCATAATTTATTACATATAGAGTTTCAGGGGCGTGTTCAGGCACATGAAAAGGGGGGTGACTGGCATGGTGATGACGATATGCCAGCGATAACTGCGCAATAGATGGTTACCTTATAATGATATATGCACATATGAGGCCAGAAAAAGGAATAAAGTCATTTTTTGCAGAGGCGCGCTCAGGAATAGAAGAAAGGGGGTCATTTTATTGCAAGGAAACTAAGAGGCATGGGCGTACAATGACATAACATACTGCTGTTTTCGGATTAAAAACGCACTACAAGGTACTCTATGAACAAGTATAAGATAATAGGCGAGTCCAGGTAGGGTGAAAAGGGGGGTAAGCAATGTTAATTGAAGTTGTAAGTGAAATAGTCACTGTTGACTAGTTAGTATCATAATAGCGGATAATATACTTATCAAAAGGTCTTGCGCCGCCCCAGTTTGCATCCTGGATACTCCTATGATGAAGTACAACTTGCAAAAAAGAACTATCTACGATCAGTAACATATTTATAGTGCTGGGTAGGAACTTGTCTGCGGTTAATATTGTTTTCCAATTTTACCTCCTTTTTTCACTAACCTGGTACCGCCTATGGCAAAAATATTATTTATAACTGTTTTGTATAATGTCACAATCACATACCATTTCATTTATCAAAAAACAACATCAACAAATGATTTTATTACGCATTTACTTCACCCCATATTGAGTGACCTGCACACGCCTATGGTTTTTGAATTTTCAAACGTCACCATCATATATCAATTTCCAATTCAATCTCTATCGATTCCTATTAGTTGTGTTAGAATCGGTTATAAACATGACAGCCATGTTGGATCAAAAATACCACTACAATTTGTAGTTTTGTCCCCCTGTTGCCCCCCCTATCAAAAATTTAGATTTGTGTATTATTTAGAAATGTAGATCATGTTAGGGGAACCAAACACCGTCTAATTGTTGAAAATCGGACGGGTAGATCTCGAGATCTCCGGGGGTGGGGCGGAATCCGCCCCCCCCTGTTACAAATAGGGGTAGCCAGGAGCCTGTTACAAATAGGGTTAAGTGTAAGAAACTGATGACGTCATTTTTTAATAACTTTTTTGATTTTTTTTTACACGATACGAACAAATAATTCACTTTTTTTGTATTTCGGAGCCAAAACTGATCTATGAACATGCCTTCTTATTTACATTTATCCATTTCTAATTTTAAGGTTTTCTGAAGAGCAAAATCGCTGTTCGGGACGTGGTAAATCCGAGGTCATTTATTTGACCTGGATGGTCACCCGTTGACCTGAATCTTAAAAGTTGCATATTGTTAGATTTCTCCCATGACAGGCAACATGCTGGTTCTTACCGCATTGCTCTAAGTTGCTTGGTTTGGAAGTTAATAGGGGGGCTGTCAGCCCCCCTCCCCCGTAGGGTGAATGTGAAAAACGCTCCCGTAGGGCGAGGGTTAACATTCAATGTCTAATAATTAGCAATCAGTATCCAATAATTAACTATCAATGTCCAATAATTAACTATCAATGTCCAATGATTAACTATCAATGTCCAATAATTAACTTTCAATGTCTAAACATTAACTATCAATGTCCAATAATTCACAATCAATATCCAATAATTAACTATCAATGTCCAATAATTAACTATCAATGTCCAATAATTAACAATCAATGTCAAATAATTAACTATCAATTAAGTAGTTCACGCTGTTAAAGTCCAAAACTGTGTTAGGTCGCACGTCTCTTAAGTAAAAAGACCTCAAACTATTATGAACTTAATTTAAAGTAACCTGAACTCACTCATGCTGGGAATAATGGCATTTCAACTATTAGTAGAGCTTTCTCCACTATCTGGCTACCCTCAATTTCGCTATGTAAACAGGATTAATGTCCAATAATTAACTATCAATATCCAATAGTTAACCCTCACCCTACGAAAAAATGAAGTAAGGTCACCAAAATAAGGTGACCGGTCCAAATCCGCTGGGAAAAAAATGGGTACCTTTTAGCCCAAAAATCCCCCCCCCCCCAAAAAAAAAAATGACGGCTGGATCCGCCAGTGAGATTAGTAGAACACTTCAGTCGCGACTATACAATATTGCTCGTTTCAGCACGGCACGAAACAATGGTCCACATGTTGGATCAAGACGCAGTTTGTTCAGCATGTTGACGCCCCAGCTACACATTCTGCGCCTGCCGGCTTCTGTTCGGATACGCGGTAGTGTGACGCGACCGGCGTCTGGTGTTGTGGTCGTGCAGATCGTGGGCACGCTGTCCAATGGTGTCTGCTATGTGCTCAGGGCTGCCGGTCATCATGGCTCGTTGGACTGCAGATACCGTATGGTACTTAAGCAGCTCTGTTGCGCGCAGCCAGCTGAGCTTCACGATAGCGTCTGACACGTGGACGCTGCGTCTGCGGCCGCTGACTACTCGCGCGCAAAAATTGGCGATTTTTTTTTTGTGCGCGGTGAATTTGGGTAGCACCGCAGGAACCATACACGCTCAAACAGTAGCGCGCCACTGACAAAGCGAGGGCTTGTATTATGATTTGCATGGTGCCCGATGGCAGCACATGCCGAGCATGGCTAAGGGCGATCAAAAATCCTGTGCACCTGGAGGTCAATGCATCAATTTGCGCCTTGTAGTTAAGGTTACGGTCCATGTGTAGGCCAAGTTCTTAACAGTAGGTGACTTGGTGACATACGACCCGTTAAATCGAAGTGTGACTGTAGGGAGGCTCTTCAGCATAGCGAGAGTCCCAAACACAATCATCTTAGTTTTAGCGGCATTGATATTCATGTCATTGTAGCAAGACCATTGGAAGACAGATTCGAGCGTGTCCTCCATGAGAGAAATGATGGTCGGGAAATTTTGTTTTTCCCCGTGATAAGAATCTGTGAGTCGAGTCATCCGCGAACTGCACAGTCGTGACGCCGTCC
>JAXIVJ010009068.1:5000-52688 GCA_036785665.1 Chirona hameri
TGTTTGTCCTAGCAGCCATCGGTCTTGGATATACAGAGACTTGGACAAAATCTTACATAAAGAGCGAACGCTTTAAGCTAATGAGATGGTGCAGGCAATAGACCATTCTCGTCTCATCATCATTGCAGTTAGCCTGCGCCATTCCGAATACAGTGAGCATACAAACACGCATACATGGTTCATTGCATGGTTCATTATCATTTATATAGGCGTCGCACTAACCCTGCGTGCATGGACAGGTGGTTCAGGTGCCACTCAGGACAGGTGGCTCAGATAGGACAGGTGGCTCAGATGCCACTCAGGACAGGTGGCTCAGATGCCACTCAGAACAGGTGGCTCAGATGCCACTCAGGACAGGTGGCTCAGATGCCACTCAGGACAGGTGGCTCAGATGCCACTCAGGACAGGTGGCTCAGATGCCACTCAGGACAGGTGGCTCAGATGCCACTCAGAACAGGTGGCTCAGATAGGACAGGTGGCTCAGATGCCACTCAGGACAGGTGGCTCAGATGCCACTCAGAACAGGTGGCTCAGATAGGACAGGTGGCTCAGATGCCACTCAGGACAGGTGGCTCAGATAGGACAGGTGGCTCAGATGCCACTCAGGACAGGTGGCTCAGATGCCACTCAGGACAGGTGGCTCAGATGCCACTCAGGACAGGTGGCTCAGATGCCACTCAGGACAGGTGGCTCAGGTGCCACTCAGGACAGGTGGCTCAGATGCCACTCAGGACAGGTGGCTTAGATGCCACTCAGGACAGGTGGCTCAGATGCCACTCAGGACAGGTGGCTCAGATGCCACCTGTCCTGAGAGGGAAGTTATTTTATAGCATTGGCTTGAATCTACCAAGGTCGACACTTCCCTTTAACAACAAACAAACCATTAGGTCTTCCGTCGCTAATATGAGATTACATAATTTTGTAATTAGACATACAAGGAAAGTTATTTTGAAAATGCCTACGCCCGTCGAATTCTGATTGTTCCAAAAAAAAGTTCAGAACAATTCCAAAAAGTCACTTAACAAAGACTAATTTATTTGGTGTACGTCGGACGTTTCAATCTGCCATATGATCAATATGATATGAATATGATCAGTCTGAAATCTAGCCGTCAAAAATCGGACACCAACTTTTCAGTCCATTTCGGAAACGACAAAATATCACCTTCCTCCAGTATCAAGGTCCTGGGCGTCACCATAGACCCTCACTTAACATGGGTGAAACACGTTTCTGCAGTTGTACAGCGCTGCTATATGGTCTTGGTGGGCCTGGCTAGGATGCGTCACAGAGTGCCCAAGGACACAAAACGCATGCTCGTGGAAGCGCTCGTCTTCCCGCACATGCGGTACTGTATCAGTGTGTGGGGTAGCTGTACGGGGGAGCAAAATAAGCATGTCCAGAAAGCCATCAACTTCGGTGCTCGGATTGGGACTGGCTTGTGCCGACGAGAACACGTGATCCCAGTGCTTCTAGAGCGGGGATGGGGACAAATCGACGACATGCTGAATGAACATGATCTCTCGATAGTGCGCCACCTTCTGACAGCGTCAGATGTGTCGGAGATTCTGCGGATGCAACTCGTCTCTCGATCTGCACAGTCCAGTCGCAGTACTCGAGCGACCGAGAGTGGCCAGCTGCAGCTGCCACGAGTACGGACTGAGTTCGCGAGACGCAGTTTTCTCTGTAGAGCGAACAGGACCTGGAATAGCACGCTGATCTGAGGCATGTGATTGTGTAGGTAGCTGCGTGGGGCCGGTGGGTGCCTATTAATAGCCAGACGTGCGATGCGTATGCTGTATGGTTGTGTCATGTCGTTTGTCATTTTTGCGTCGGGTCGATCGAGTCAACACGTACACCTTAGTCCTTTAATCAATGTTGGATTACAGTCGAGCATTTGAGTGTTTGTGTTCAGTGTATGACCTAGCGTGTTTTGTATGTATATTGACGTGGATACCATAAACTCCAATTTGTGGAGGTTCTGAATACATCATCTATCCATCTATCTATATATATATATATATATATATATATATATATATATATATATATATATATATATATATATATATATATATATATATATATATATATATATATATATATATATATATATATATATATATATATATATATATATTATACATAAAAATACGATATAATTCATTTTAACCCGTGCACAGCCGGGGTTCGCGCCAACCACAGACTGCCGGGGGGGGGGGGGGGGATAGTCGACCCCTACGATCTCGAAAACCACATGGCCTAACGATAAGCGGAAAACAGCGTTAGATAGCTAGAGACAAACTCTATCGAAAGTATACCGTCCGATTTTTAGGCCGGTCAATATTGAGGTCACCAGAGTTCATCAAAAGTCAAATGTCGGCTATATATGGGTGTCCTTACTCCTTAACAAAACCGTCTATATCTCGATAACTGAAAGAGCTAGCGACACACGGAAAAGGTTCGTAAGACAATTTAATTTGTTGACACTGAGGTTCCATCATAAATGACCTAAGGTCAATAGTTAGGTCAGCAGAAGCATTGAACTTCAAATATTCTAAGAAATGCCGAATTATCTTTAAGAAATAACTTTTGACAGGAGCATGATAGAGAAAATGGGTTTCATCATTGCGTTTCTCTCGTCGAGGTACATCGAATGATGTATCGAGTAAGCTAGTTAGGTCATGTAAAAAATGACCTAACTTGAGGTCACGTCAAGGTCAAATTTTGCATCAATCGATGCGTCTCATCGAGCTAAATACAATGGCGAAACCCAATGGCTCTACCTTGGTTTGGCAAATAGTTATTGAAGAAAAACCACACCTGACATGGGGTTACCTCATACCTGAGTTCACCGCGAAGAGGTCAAAGAGTTAAGACAGGGGCCCGGGTGGCTCAGTCGGTAGAGCGTTGGGCTCGGAACCCATGGGTTCCGGGTTGGAGTCTGGGGTAACCGGACAAAAAGTCAAAAGTCAACAAGTCAAAGGACAAAAAGTCAAATGTGAAAAAGTCAAATGCAAAAAGTCAAAACGGCAAAAAGTAAAATGGACAAAAAGTAAAATGGCAAAAATTCAAAAAGCAAAAAGTAAAATGCAAAAAGTCAAATGGGATAGAAGTCAAATGCAAAAAGTCAAAACAGCAAAAAGTATAAAAGCCAAAAAGTCAAATGCAAAAAGTCAAAAGGATAAAAGTCAAACAGGCAAAATGTCAAACAGGCAAAAATTACAAATGGATAAAAGTCCAAATGGCAGAAAGTCAAATGCAAAAAGGCAAAAAGGCAAAAGTCAAATGCAAAAAGTCAAAAAGGCAAAAAGTAAAATCCCAAAGTAAAAAACGCGAAAAGTCAAATACAAAAAGTAAAAAACGCAAAAAGTCAAAAACGCAAAAAGTCAACAACGCAAAATGTAAAATGCAAAAAGTCAAAAGGGCAAAAAGTCACATGCAAAAAGTCGAAAGGGCAAACATAGCTAATTCACGGCTCCGCGCCACGCCAAAGCTTGTGGTGAGAGTAAGTTGCTTCGCTTCGCTCCATACAGGAGACGGGTCTTGGGCGTTACCTGCGACGTACTGGGGGATATTTTTTGCCACCCCTCCCGTTATTTTGCAATAACTCCTAAACAAACACCGATATCGTCACCAAACTTGCAGTACCTTCTCTCAAATCAATTCTACACATGTTGGCATAAGGAAAAATATGAGGTCATGATAGGTCAACCGGGAATGACGTTAGAGTGACGTCCTGTTCTTCGGTTTTTGTTGCAAAATAATGGTTTGCGGAAAACGCTGTCAAAGATACGATGTTTGATATAAACTCAATTGTCTTACATTAAATAACTGACAATGGACCGGGCTATCAAACTGCTATCTCGGATTGTTGAGGTTTTTTGAAAGTCAAAATGTTGAGAAATCCAAATTCATTTTGTTTTGTTTTTACAAAGTTTTCAAGAAAAAATCAGAATTATCACAAACCGGAGTAAATGTGATCGAGACGTGTGCGGTGAATATATGTACCAAATTTCAAGTTGATATCTTCAAAAATGACTGACTTATGACCTTTAAATGACAAGAATCGACCACCTCTCACAGCATTACTATGCATAAAAAAACGTTTTTCCGTGTTTGCTTTTTACTTCTATTTATATGGAACAAACAATAATCTTCTAAGGTCATTTTTCGCGTTCTAGACGAAAACAAAACTATAAACATGTGTTACAACGCCTATTGACCGTAATCTGCAGTTTGACCTCGTGACCTCGGATGACCTTGACCTGACCCAAGGTCATACACAGCTTAGAAAGGTACTTAGAAGTGTCAGACACACGAATCATACCGATTTATCGACAGCTTATGCGTTTAATAGCGCAATTTTGCGCGACAATTCCATCCATTGAGACCTTCCGACACGGTCAAACATTTTGTACTTGACCTGACCTGTGAGGTCATCGGTGACTTCGAGGTCAAAAATATTATGTTTCCCTCGATAAATTTCCCAGGGCTATCGAATGCCGTTTCAATTTTTACATTCGGTCCAGTAGTTCCGGAGATCCGAGGGGGGCAAAAAATAGCCCCCCCCCAGTAAGTCGCGTTATGAAATATACCCCAGTAACTCGCGGGTTAAGTCAAACTGCAAAAAGTAAAATGCAAAACGTCACAAAATCAGAGGGAATAAAGCTCAAATGTCAAAGACGGCTATACCAGGGGCATATCCAGGGACAAAATTCGGGGGGGGGGGGGGGCACATCAGACGTCAAGGGGCCCTCGAGCTGAAAGGGACACGAGCGTTTTTGCAGGTTTGAAAGGGCCTCCAGTTGGTCTGAGAGTGTAATTTCATGTATGAGAAAGCCCTTGACAAGCCTAAGAGGGCCCTTGTCATGACTGAAAGAGCCCTTTACCGGTCTGAGAAGGCCCTTGACAGGCCTGAGAGGGCCCTATGCAGGGGCGTCGCCGATAATTTTTGAGTGGGGGGTCGGCTAAAATGACGAGAAAAAAATGTAACCACATTCATCAACTCTTGAGTTGTGCACCATCGGTGGGTTAAGGGGAAAGCGATGGTGGTAGAATGGGTTCTTTAACCCTATTCCATGCGGGGGGGGGGGGCAGATTCTGCCTACCGGTGGTTTTTCACTTGCCGATTCTAAACCGTTAGGCCTGAAACTTTGTGACTTTCCCCAAAATTTAATGGCGCGTATTATGTCAAAATTTTGAAGAAAAAAATCGGTCGAGCAGAGGCGGTTCCAAGCTCCTGTTTTGGGAGGGAGTTACGAATGCGGTATTGCGGCGCATACTTCCTTCGTGGTTTGCAGTGCAATAAATGCGTCAGAAACAATTTCAATGCAATATGTATCATAGATACTTGGATTGTACATATTTTTTTGGGCAGAGGCACACTCAAGATAAAAAATGGGAGGCGATACCCACCCACAAATTAGGTCCAACTTCAAATTAGTAAGATGATAATAGCGTTACGCGCATGGTGCGCGTAATCTTTCCATGTTTACATGTTTGTTTCCTGTATCCGTCTATGCGTAATATATAAAATTTAACTAATTACAGCATATAATGCCCACATGTGACGTTCATGTCGTCCCAAACAATCACGAACAGCACATATTTTTTTCCAGAAAATCCCCCTATTTTACATTTCCTGAATACGCCTATGATTTTTTTTTTGTCTTTTGATATATTAAAGACCAGTACATTTGAAGCTCAAAAACGTTTGGAGGATTGAAATAGGTCGAGCTACATGGCTGCAATGATCTTTCAAAAAACACCCAAAATTTTCGGATTTGTTTGCCCCCTGGCCCCCATTTTTAAACAAAACAAAAATTTTGGGGTCCATAAAGAAAGATCTTGCCA
This sequence comes from Chirona hameri, assembly GCA_036785665.1. Classification (NCBI taxonomy): domain Eukaryota; kingdom Metazoa; phylum Arthropoda; class Thecostraca; order Balanomorpha; family Balanidae; genus Chirona; species Chirona hameri. Next base: position 10,854 of record JAXIVJ010009068.1, read on the forward strand.
TGACGAATCGAATGGAGCTGTTCTCGAGATCTCTGGGGGGGGGGGCAGAATCTGCCCCCCCCGCAGGTTAACGTAATTCTGGACGCCCGCAGGGAATAGGGTAAACACGCGCCCTGTTTACCCGAGGGGGCGAAATCCGCCCTCCCCGCTCCGGCTTTTCCAGGATAGCGCAAAAACGTCGCCGCGCACGCCGTTCTTTGCACACCTGTTCAGCAATGAACTTCCTACATTATGTAAAATTATTGACCTCGGGTCATCTCAGGTCAGGTCACCAGACCAGGTCACGTGATGACCTCAACTACAAAACGTTTGCAGTAGTACCAAAGCCACAGTTTTAAGCCCATCGGTTTCAATCTTGCAGGACTTCATAAAGTCATAGATACCAATAATTTGCATATCTCGGATTTCGAATATCGGTGACTTAATGTCAGGTCAATTTCGTGACCGCCAACACTGTTTTGTCAATAACTATCGACATAATGAAGATAGAGAAGAGAAAATGGTACCAATGTGTCTGTCTCGTCGAGACACGTCTCCCAAAATGCAACATGACCAACTTGGGTCACCACTTGACCTTGACCTGAGGTCAAATTTCTCAGTTGACCTAACCCGATCATCAAGAATATGATTCGAAGCGCCTTAACGAGAAAAACATGATGGCGTAAATACTATTGCTTTAGCTTTTTATGTAAAAAGTTATTTGCGAAAAACAGTTTTGCAAAAAATCACCTTTTTGACATTTGATGACCTCTGGAGCCTAAACTATTGACCTGAGCTCAAATCTGAGGACTTCTTATTTGTATTTGCACTGCATTTTTCAAGGGCTTTCGAATGCTTCTTTCCGTTTGCTGCTAACTATTATAGTTCCAGAGATATTTGCGGGTGTTCGAAACGAAGTCTTGAAAACTTGGAAATCTGACCCTTGATGACTTCTGGTGACCTCAATATTCAGCTGAGAAAAAAATGAACGAAATACTTTCGAAAGAGCTTGTCTCTTGCTATCTAACATAGTTTTCCGCTTGTCACTACGTTGCGTGGTTTTTTAGATAATAGGGGGGGGGGGCGAAATCCGCCCTCCCCTTCCAGGGCGTGTAATTATCAAAGGCCCTCCAGGGCGCGTGTAAGTGATTTTGGGGAAAACTTATGCGGTACCGAGCCATTCTGCCTTGTGCCGACTGCCGTAACGTTAACTTATGCCGTGACCTGAGGTCAAACGATGACCTGAAGGGCTTAGGTTGCTCTTTGTGCACCATCTATGGTCTTTTGTGAATATTAAGCTATTGGGCTGATTTCTCTAAGTTGTTTAGGAATAAAGTTATGCGGTACCGCGCCATTGTCTAAAATTCCTCATTGCAAAATGTGGACGAGACCTGAGGTCAAACGGTGACATTTTCGGATGAAATGTTTTGTTGTGCACTATCTATGTGCTAATGCAAAAATTGTGCACTGGGATGACTCGACTACTTCAACTATTGTAGGAGTTATGCGGTACCGCCATTTTTGGCCAAAACCGTGTTTTTTACGTATTTGTGTGACCTAAGGTCACACAGTAGGAGAGTAAAGTCATCTGTTGTGTTGTGCATGAACTATGGTCACTTGCGGATGGTTATGTGCTCAATTGCATATATATAAGTGCGCTTTCTGAGATTGTATTGGGTACCGCGCAAATAGTTATCACCCATTGAAAAAAGATACATTTTTGACCTGAGGTCAAACAGTGACCCGGGATGGTCCAATCTTGGTTTGTGCACAATCTTCACTCTGTTCCGAGTATTTTTGAATCAGGAAATGTTTCTCTAAGTCAATTAGGTGAAAAGTTATTGGGTACCACGCATTTGACCTGTTTGACCTAATGTGATCTCTGTAGGTCACTGTTTCCTGTATTCCCGTATAACTTGACAGGCTTTGTACTGACGGCATTGGGTTTATCGTGTGCAAATTTGGGCGAAATTGGAGTTACTTTGAATACGTATTTGAATACGCCAATACGAATACGTTGCGTCTTCATGGACGTTTCTTATTCGACGTATGTAATTGTTGCACTGTACAAATATCTTTGAAGGTAACAGATTAATGTATTAACTTCTGCTTCCGTGAACTTTCCACTATCTTTCCAGATTTTTTTTACTTTTCGCATTTGACTTTTTGCCCTTTTGACTTTTTGCGCTTTTGACTTTTCGCATTTGACTTTTTGCGTTTTTGACTTTTTGCATTTGACTTTTTGTGTATTTGACTTTTTGCCTATTCGACTTTTTGCATTTTATTTTTCTCTTTTTGACTCCTTGCCATTCGAATTTTTGTCCTTTTGACCTTTTGCCGTTTTGACTTTTTGTATTTGACTTTTAGCCGATTTGACTTTTTGTCCTTTGACTTTTAGCTGATTTTACTTTTTGTCCTTTGACTTTTCACATTTGACTTTTTGTCCTGGAATCGGAGTCTGGCTACTGGCAAGATCATTCGGTTCCCCTGCTTGTATCGGCGTGAGAGCCTCGGACTATAAATGTCGACAATCGCGTAATCATAAAGCCCCAATACCACCAGACTTCGAAGAACATAATTGTGGCATAGGGCATGTTGCACTTGGCACAAGATGCATTTGGCACATTTGGCACAAGAGAGATCTAGTGAAAACTGGTCAAATTTAGCCATTTTCCTATGGATTTATATGTAGTTTCATTTTTTCACATTGACTTATAGTGGGGAGCTCACGAAATCGACCTGATCTTCGGTCACCGATATAACAAATGTAGAGATACACGAATTGTAGACCTACTTATGACCTTATGAAATCTTGTGAGTTTCAAATCGTTTGGGCAATCACTGTGGCTTTGGGAAGACCACAAACTTTCACAAACTTGCATGGAGGTGGGGTCACATAACGTGACCTGTTGCCCCCATCAGGTGGGTGGGAGCATCAAAACCCAGTAACGGTCACACGTTTGCTGTGACACTTGGTATGATTTTCCTCCATTTTGTTGCATGAGTGCTCAATGTTCTTGGTATCTAGAAGTGACTCCGTCCCAACATGATAACGTTATCGGAAAATTTATGTTTAAACTAAGTAGAGTGAAGATAATAATATTTGCTATTAAAATCCCTGCGTCTTTCGCGAGGCATACACTGTTTCATGACAGGGCTCACACTGTATGCGGCGCTGATTTTTTATCTTCAGAAATATGACACATCGCATGTGCTATTTGCAGGTGTATTGAAGAAGTCAGTTCGTGTTCGTCGTTTCATTTGTACATCCACACAATCACGGCGCCAAACAAAACGAACAGTAGTTATGAGGCCACATGTTGTTGCCCACACAATAATCAAACTGATCACATACTAACGATAGTATGGAGCAATCTTCTGAGGCCACACCATAGCAATCCATTGAGCTCTACCAGCACAACACAGTAGGAGGAGCTCTACTAGCCTCGAGTATGACAACGATGCGTACACAGTATCGTTATCTCATGACAATGCCGATGTCGCTCACTGCTAACTTACAACTAACTTACAAGTAACTTACAACTAACTTACAACTATAGTATATCAAAAGCATAATCATCATCGGCAGCATCACAGCATCATCAGCAGCAGCATCACAGCATCAGCATCAGTCTAAGCACAGAGGGTCTTGTCGGGAACTGCACTGCCAATCACATGTGTATGCCATTCTCTCGCCTGCAGAGTTCTCATGTCTGCGACAGACGTGCCACGTGCCAGACGTGCCAGACGTGCCAGACGTGCCAGACGTGCCACCAGCTCAGCTGCCAATCGCACGAGGGCTCCTCTCCTCGGTCGCAGCTGACCTCAGTGGACACCAAGCCAGCTGGCTAGTGCTTCCTTCCCTGGAACAGCTTGTAGATCCCGAAGACGCCCGCTCCTGTCATGGCGACTCCTGCCCAGGAGGGGCCATGGTTGTGGGGCGTGGTGGCCTCCTGGTGGTCCCCGTGCCTCCAGCCTCCGCCGCAGCCGCCCCAGCGATGCCCCCGGCCCTCCTGGGAGCCGTCCTGGCCCCAGCCACGCGGGCAACGTGAGTCCCGCTGGTCCCACTGCTTCTCCGGGGCCCCGTCGCACCTCCAGCCGTACTGCGGCGCGGGCTGTGGGCCGTGGTGGTCGTGCTTGGCGTGGGTCCATGGGCCCTGTCGGTGCCACTGGTCCTGATGGCCCCAGGGCCCACGGTGGCGAGGGCCGTCCTCACCCTGGCCCCCATGGCGACCCCAGTGCGGAGGGGCACTGTGGGGCCCTGCTGGTCCCTGCTGGGGCTGGTCTGCGGGATCACCGCCCCACTGGGGCATCCAGGGCCCATAGCCAGGCTGGTTCTTGTCTGAGGTCATTGCTTCTTGCTGATTCTGACCTTGAGCTTGTCACCGGTTTTGCTACCGTCAGTCGTCCCCACCGTCCTCTAGCGAATTATGCACTGCTGAGCCGCTGAGAATCGTCGTAGACACCACCGCGATGAGTGTTAGCACCACCTCTCTGACGCTTCGCTGCGGCTGAATGAGTGCCGTGAGCCAGCCCGGGCCCATTTAATACACCGGCGCTCGGTACTATTACGTCAGAAGCGGCCGGTTTGGGTACGCCGGGCCGCCCGGCCCGACTCCCGAATCGTCGGAGTTGCAGCAGCGGGCAGCGGCGGCGGCGTTGCGCCTGACGCAACACAAGCGCCGTGCAGTGCAGTGGAGCTTACGCGAGCTGACGTCATACGCGGGAATCAGCTGACGCCATTCTGCCGCCGGAGGAGCGACGCTCCGCCGCGTCGTGGTGACTGGCGGTTTGCAGCGGACGGCCGGGCGGCAGGGGCTGATACTGTGCCGCTGTGTAACCGTGCCACTTTCTGAGTAGCCGCCGGGGGATGATGCTGCACCGCAAAGCAGGAAGAGACTGAAATGACCCGTTCTGTAGGTATAAGTACACAACTAGCAATGGATTAGCGGTAGTCATATTTTGGAAATACCGAAGATTCTTCCGTTCTCCACAGACGCGCAGAAACTATGCTCAGTTGGGGGGGGGGGGGGGGGGGAGGTGGGGAGGATTTTAGCCATTTACAAAATAATGATAGGTGGCTCTTGCAAGTTGCAGGTATGCAAATGAAAGCAGTAACACACAGAGGCCAATTTCACAAAGCAAAAAAGTTTGTAATTACAAAGAGTTTCTATGTTAATACAAATAATTTTTACACATGTTTGTAGTTTGGATTTCATAAAACCCCAGGGCAGTGAATCTCAATTTACTATTTACAAACTAGTTTACAAAGATATTGTTTGTAAAATATTTGCAATTGCACATGTTCTATTTCTCAAAGGTTGACGGAAGTGAGTAAATGTTTGCAATTACAAACTTGTAATTCCAGTGGGTCAGGCAGGGCCTATTTTAAGGGAAAACTACTGGGGGAGGGGCAAAAAGGTATCCCCATTTTTGGGGGCACCTTTTTGTGGCAAAAGGTACCCAATTTTTTTCCTCCGCGGATTTGGGCCAATCACTTGATTTTGGTATTCGAGCTTAAAAAATTCACTTTTCGAATTCACAAAAATTGATTTTGTGGACATTTTTCCGATATAAAAAAATTAGGGGGTAAAAAAAAAAAAAAAAATCCGAGACAGCCATTTGGAAGAAAATGTAATTTCCTTTCTTTTGACGTTTTTTATTTGCAATTTGCTTTGAAACTCTATTTTTACGATTTTCCCAACATTCATTGTTTTTCCACCAAAAATGGCATGACATGACGTCATTAAAACGTTATTATCTCCCAAAATACTACATATATTTCATTTAAATTTAGTGAGAAGACTTATAATTGGTGCAGTATAAGGTACTGCAAGTTTCACGTTAATATCTATCACAATTTTAAAGTTATTGAGAAAATACGGGAGGGGGCAAATTCTTCCCCCCTCCCAGCGGGGCGCGTGTCACCGGGGCTGCATGAATTGCATCAGGTGTGCTGTTTTGTCTATCATTGAAAACAAGGGATATATACAAACTTCAAATTCAATTACTTGAGAAAAGAAAAAACTTCGTTTTCATGAAGTTTTCTCCTAAGATCATTGTTTTTCACGGTCAGTGCAGGGAACGCGCAGGAGGGGGGGGGGGGAAGGGGGAATACTTGTATTGCATGATGCCCCCCCCCCAGATTCTTGTGTGTGTGTGTGTGGGGGGGGGGGGTTGCCCCTGATGTCTGCCCCTGGATCCGCCAGTGGCGGCGGATGCCATCCCCCTTATATTTGTTTTGGAAATAGCGGAAAACGACGCCATTTCGCGCCGCCATTTTTGATACAACTGCTTGCCTATCAATTGCCAAAATCCTGTTAATTTGTTTACCTCGGGTCTCCTCAGGTCACGTCACTAAGTCAAGTCTAGTGATCCCACCTCCAAAAAATGTGAGGTCGTCCCGCCGTAGCACATTGTTTGACCGATCAGTTGAATACTCACAGGATTTAAGCAGGTTACAAACACCTACAATTCTGCTCTTTCGGATGATTTTTTTTATCGGTGACCTAAGGTGAAGTCTATTTTGTGACTTCCCAATTATAAGTCATTGGGGAAACATGAAAATGCATATAAATCCACAGGAAATGGCCAAATTTGCCCAATTTTCCCCAGAGTCCCGCATCTTTTGCAAAATCCAAAGATCCAGTGGCGGATCTAGGGTTGGGCAAAATGGGCAATTGCCCCCCCCCAAACCGCCTGAAATCGGCGCAAGATTGACACATGTCCTGATATAGAAGAAAATCTCAGCAACTTTGACTCAGGAAAGTTAGCTTTAACACGCGCCCTGGACAGGGAGGGAGGGGGGGGGGGGGGCGAAATCCACCCACCCATCCGGTTTTTCGCAGATAGCGCAAAAATGGCGGCGCTGCACGCCGCCGTTTTTTGCATACCTGTTCGGAAATGAACTACCCGCATTATGTCAAATTCTTGATCTCGGATCATCTCAGATCAGGTCACCAGACCTGGTCAGGTGATGACCCCACCTCCAAAACGTTTGCGGTAGTACCGCAGCCACAGTTTTAGGCCGATCGGTTTCAACCTTGCAGGATTTGATAAGATGATAGATACTTACAATTTGTTCATCTCGGATTTTTTTTTTATATCGGTGACCTAAGGTCAGGTCAATTTCGTGACCGCCAACACTGTTTTGTCGATAACTATCGACATAATGACGATAGAGAAGTGAAAACGGTGCCAATGTGTTTGTCTCGTCAAGACACGTCTCCCAATATGCAACATGATCTAATTGGGTCCCCACTTGACCTTGACCTGTGATCAAATTTCTCAGTTGACCTAACCTAGTCAACATTAACATGATTCAAAGCGCGTTGACGAGACAATCATGATGGCGTCAAACGTAATGCTTCATCTTTATTAGGTAAAAAGTTATTTGTGAAAAACAGTTTTTCCAAAAAATAGAATTTTTGACATTTGATGACCTCTGGAGCCTAAACTATTGACCTGAGCTAAAATCTGAGGACACCCTGTCGATTGAATTTTTCAAGAGCTTTCCATTACTTTTCCGTTTGTTCCTAGATATCATAGTTCATGTGATATCTGGGGATTTATGGAGCGAAGTCCTAAAACTGTAAAATCTGACCTTTGATCACCTCTGGTGACCTCAATATTGACCTGACCTAAAAAAATACCGATATACTATAGATCTTGTCTCGACCTATCTAACACCGTGTTTTGCTTGTTACGTTGCGTGGTTTTCGAGATCATAGGGGGGGGGGGCGTTTCGACGCCTCCCCCTCGAACTCGGCTCCTATGGGGCGTAGACCAAGCCTGAAAACATCGTTCGAAAGCTTGTCGAAAAGCAATTTGAAGCTATTTTGGCATTTTCTTAACAGGTCAATATTGAGGTCACCAGAGGTCATCAAAGTTCAAATTTTCCATTTTTAGGACTTCACTCCAGAAACCTCCAGATATCACAGGAACTATGCTAGCTAGGAACAAACGAAGAGAAACAAAACAATGGAAAGCTCTTGAAACATTCAATCGACACGGATCGCCACGTGTCCTCAGATTTCAGCTCAGATCAATAGCTTAGGCTCCAGAGCTCATCAAATGTAAACAAAACTATTTTTTAGCAAAAGAGTTTTCACAAATTACTTTTTGCCTGAATATGATAAGGAAATAGTTTTGACGTCATCGTGTTTGTCTCGTCAAGGCACTTCGAATCATATTCATGGTGACCAGGTTAGGTCAACTTAGATATTTTACCTCAGGCCAAGGTCAAGCGGTGACCCAATTAGGTCATGCTGGACATTGGGAGACGTGCCTCGACGAGACAAACACATTGGTGGCAGTTTCACTTATCTATCTTTGTTTTGTCGAGTTATTGACACAGAAGTGTTGGTGACCTCGGATGACCTAGGCTGACCCTGTAGGGGTCACTGAACGAAAACTGCACCTGGGTCTTCAAGAATGTCCTATGGTAACATGATCTAGAAGGAATTGGGCTGATATCGTGTGTATCCTCAGAATAGGAAACATTGGAATATTTCCCCATTGACTTATAATGGGTAGGTCACGAAATTGACCCGACCTTAGGTCACTGATATCAAACATCCGAGATAAAAGAATTGTAGGTACCTAGGACTTTATAAAATCCTGTAAGTACGATGTCTATGGGCCAAAAACTGTGGCTATGGTGTGACCACAAGCTTTTTTGGAGCTGGGGTCACGTGACTTGGTCTGGTGACCTGACCTGAGATGAACCGAGGTATTTTTGTAACATAATGTGGACAATTGATGTTTGAGCAGCTATGCTAAAAACGGTGGCGCTGCGCGCCGCCGTTTTTCCGCTATCCTTGAAACACCTGTGGCAGGGGGGGGGGGGTCTAAACGCCCCCCCCCCGGCACTGCGCGGGTTAAATCAGCTATCAATGCATAAGCAAGCCAAATCGGATGCGTTTTCATAATTGTGTGACACTTTTTGGAATTCCCCCCCCCCAACCACCCGTTCTGGATCCGCCAATGCAAAGATCCATGTGGTATTTGTATCCTGTGACCTCCACGATGTAAAATATATTCACCCCGAGGTCATTCGTCATTTTTCTTCCATTACTGTTTTTACCGAACCAGTAAGGCGCCGTAGTTGGCGATGAACGAGCGAACGCAAAGGAAATGTATGGTGAAATTCAACTCGATCAGGGAAGTAGTTTCTGAGATACAAATAAGTGGTGCACACGTGCGCACGTGCAGAAGCACCCCACCCCTGACTTGTGAGAATGTGGCGGCTGAGAGATCCCTAACCACACTCCAAATTTGAACACAATCGGCTCAGCAGTTGCCCCCACCCACTCCAAATTGTGTGGCGACGTTCCTGATCCAACAACACCCCCTCTCCCCCACTCTGCCGCCAATGGGTGATGTTCAAAGGATATTGAAATTCAAGATATTCCGGAAATAATGTAAAGATACTTATTTTGGCTGAGAAATACTAAAACTTAGGAATATCATGACATTTTCATTGGATTTGTATACATTTATCACCAGGTAAACATATTTTATTTTAATTGAATACCTATCAAGCGAAAAATGACATGGAAATACTGAAATCAGGGTGGGCAACATTTTTTGACTGGGGGGGGGGGGGGGGCAAAACGGCTCACTGGGGGGGCATTTGCCCCCCAGTTAACATGTTAAAATAGGCCCTGGGGTCAGGGGTTCTGAATTTCAGGAACTGCATTGATAGTGGACATTGTTTGACTGTTCAGGTTATTTTCTTGGTGAGGTTGTTACGTTGCCGAGGTTGTTAGGGTAATGGTTTAGTTATACATAGGTATAGCTGCCAAAAGAAGTTGTTTCCCGAGAGATTCGAACAGGGATCTCCAGTTTTGAAGTCCAGTCACAATGCACCTTACCGATTGCGCTATGATGTGAGGGGCGCCTCCGCGCGGAGAAACCGCATGGCGATAGAATTGCAGCGATCAACGATGTCTTGTGCAATGTACAGTGAACATTCACCCTTTACGACGTAGGAAATTGGCTAGGCATTTCTGTGTTATATTTGTTGATGTAATTTAACCTGATAGTAATGATTATTTTCCGGTATTATACAGTGCTGTATATTACAGGCACCGGAGGTTGTGCGAAGCCTAAAAGCACTCTTTATAGGCAAACACACAAAATAATATTGATAAAGACTGATTTGGCTTAACCCGCCATTGAGGGGGGGTAACACCCCTGATGAATTTTCGTTATAGCTAAACAAACAATAGTGCTATCAACGTGACACTTCGGATACCTTCTTTTAAATCACGTTTACGTCTTCTGTGAAAAGGCTATCTCGGATTTTTTATTTTTTTATTTTTTGACCCCCCAAAACAAAAAAAAACAATAGGTGGGAAGGGGGCGGAATGTCCACAAAATCATTTTTTTCAAAGATATTAAAAAAGCCGGAATATATGTCAGATAACCACATATGCGAAACTACCATACCAAATTTCAGAATGAGATCACCATTTTTGACTGACTAATGGCATGGGTAACTCATGTCATATTTTAAAAAAAATCGCTTTTGGCTTTTATTGACTAGATACAGGCAAATAAATGGCACCACTGTATTTCTGAGACAAAGTTGGTCTAGAAACATGCCTTTTTATTTTGATTTATCAATTAAAAATGTTGACCTTCAGTGACCTGAACTTGACCTGAACTTGAAATTAACTTCACGTAAATGAAGTCATGTGGTAAAATGACTATCACTATCGAATTCTACGTGGAAAATAATTCATAAAACATGTGTTGCATGACTTCCTTAGATATTTTGAGCATAGTGATTTTTTGTGACCTGACATTGACCTTGACCAACAATCTTATCTTAGCTCATGCGGGATGTGTATCATACCTTTGGCAGCACGTTGGGTGATGATGGTTGTAATAGAAGGCTTTTGATGGAAATTATGGCCCATAAACTCAAATACGTCGATTGTGACCTTTGACCTGACTGTGTGTGACCTGACATTTGACCTCACTTTTACATTTTTGACTATGCTTTAAATTCGTCTAATTAAGAGCTTTCGATTTCCGCCTTGCGCGTCTTGCTGTGATGATTGGTTCGGAAGATAACCAGGGGGGGGGGGGCGTGTTTAACCCTATTCCCTGCGGGGTAGATTCTGCCCCCCCCCCCCGATAGTTTTTCACTTGCCGCTTCTAAACCGTTAGGCCTAGCGTCCTGACACTTTGTGAATTTTCCCAAAATTGAATGGCGCGTGTTGTCAGGAAAAAAAGTTCAGCAGAGGCGGTTCCAGGCTCCTGTTTTGGGGAGGGTGTTACGAATGCGGTTTTGCGGCGCATACTTCCTTCGTGGTTTGCAGTGCAATAAATGCGTCAGAAACAATTCCAATGCAATATGCATCATAGATACTGGGATTGTACATATTTTTGGGGCAGAGGCGCACTCAGGATAAAAAAAAATGGGAGGCGATACCCACCCTCAAATTAGGTCCAACTTTAAATTAGTAAGATGATAAAAGCGTTACGCGCATGGTGCCCCATGTTTTTTTTCCTGGATCCGCCTATGCGCAATATATCAAATTTAACCAATTACATCATATAATGCCCACATGTGACGTTCATGACGTCCCAAACAATCACGAACAGCACATATTTTTTTCCAGAAAATCCCCCGATTTTACATTCCCTGAATACGCCTATGATTTTTATTTTGTTTGTTGTCTTTTGATATATTAAAGACCAGTAAATTTGAAGCTCAAAGCCGTTTGGGGCATGCAAATCGGTCTAGCCACATGGCTGCAATGACCTTTCAAATTTCACCCAAAATGTTCGGATTTTTTGCCCCCTGGCCCCTCATTTTTGAACAAAACAAAAATGTCGGGGCCCAAAAATAGAGATCTTGTCATGACGCATCGAATGGCGCTTTTCTCTATCGAAATCGACCGAGCGGTTCTCGAGATCTCTGGGGGGGGGGGGGGGGGGCTGAATCTGCCCCCCGCAGGTTAACGTAATTCTGGCCGCCCGCAGGGAATAGGGTTAACCCCCCCGTCAATGGCGTTCTGTTGAGATCTCAGTTAATGCCGGGTTAAGACAAAATACAAATTTGAACTTGCCACAGGTCAAGGTATGTCATGGAAAACTAGGTCACGAGGTCACAGGGTCAAAAAATGCAAAATGACAAATCCGAAAATGCCAAAAGTTTCCTCGCATCAGTGCAAGCTCAACCATATGGAATTGTATTACGTTCGTGCTGTTCGTTGACAAGCTACAGACGATCGAAGTTGACCTTACAGCACGACCTCGCAAAAATACCCGAGGCTATAACTCGGTGACCGTTCATCTGAAAATTTGAAGATTGTCACAGCTGGCTTTAGAGCCCAAGACTACCATATATACCCATTTTAATCATTTTCAAAATTATGAGGGCATCAAATGTAATTATTTTTGGTCGATTTGTCGTGGAATGCCCCTCCCCTGTCAATGGCGGGTTCAAATGACTGAAACGTCACAAGTTCGACTGCAAATAATTCGAATTACTTGAGTTGAATACATTAGTTCTAATTCGAATAAATTAGTGGATAGGGGTTTTCTCCTCCAAGTATTTGGCACCTTGATATGGTTATTTGTACAAATTCAGTGGCATCCTGCAGATACAAATCTGTATTTTCTCAAAGTTAGGGCCGGTGTCTAGTGCCCTCCCCCTAAAAAAGTTGGAGAAGCTGCCCCCTGCCCCCCGGTTCATGCGTCCTTGATTCTCCATACCTAAATGTGAAATGTGACTCATACCTTGATTTTGTGCGATGCTAACGCAACTTTCTACCTATGCGGGCCCAATTTTAAGATATAAAAGGAAAAAATCCAATGAACAAATGTAAACATTTCTATTGTTTATACAAAAATACCACATTTTTGATAACCAAGTATAAGCTAATTTGAAATGCTGGATGAGCAGCAACCAACAAGTTCTAGATGGCGAGTCAAATCACGATACCATGAAAGGAAATGAATATATATATATATAAAACTATATCGGTTATTAGATAATGTTTTTTGTTGTTGTAGATATTGCGAATCCTCGTCAAGGGGACAATTTTTGACCCTTCAGTTAATGGCACGTAAAACATGGCATGATACAAATCGACCGCTGTTGCCTAGGGACACGCGTAACCATGTCTGTTGCCAAACACATACACATTGCTGGACATTGTATTCAGCAAAAGATCATTACGAAAGCATTTGTTTCCGCCTGCCACAATTCGGCATCTGAAGGACATTTTGCAAACGCTCACAATATATAAAAATAGTGCCGGCGTGGAACTTTTCTGTAACAGAAAAGGCACACGCAATGCAATTAAACAATACGCAAACACCACGAGATTCAATTGTCACACAAACTGCGCAACCTTAATTGCCATCCACCAGCATGTCCTACGTCACTGGAACCACCTATAAAATGGAATAAGGTTTTACGTATTGTGCACTGTATGGTGAACACAGTCATTCGGCGTTCCACAGTCACCACAATAAGTTATATACACTGCCCAGTTACCTTTCAAGTAAAAACGACCAGGTATCACTATCAACCATATACTACATGTCAAGTCATATCATTGCTTCGCGCCAGTATTGTGATATATTATAAACAATGTACACCGGCAAGTCGTCTGCAGCGATATGCGCCTGTTCACGTGGTAAGCTGCCGTGACTGAGGAACAATTCTTCAGGTGTATGCCCTGCATGGGATAGACAGGTGCACACGTGCTTCATAGCTGACTGACTAGTTACCTATACACACGTGTTCTATAGCTGACTGACTAGTCACCTATAAACACGTGTTCTATAGCTGACTGACTAGTCACCTATACACACACGTGTTCTATAGCTGACTGACTAGTCACCTATACAAACGTGTTATATAACTGACTGACTGGTCACCTGTAAACACGTGTTCTATAGCTGACTGACTAGTCATACTATAGCTGACTGACTAGTCACCTATACACACGTGTTCTATAACTGACTGACTAGTCACCTATACACACGTGTTATATAACTGACTGACTAGTCACCTATAAACACGTGTTCTATAGCTGACTGACTAGTCACCTATACACACACGTGTTCTATAGCTGACTGACTAGTCACCTATACAAACGTGTTATATAACTGACTGACTGGTCACCTGTAAACACGTGTTCTATAGCTGACTGACTAGTCATACTATAGCTGACTGACTAGTCACCTATACACACGTGTTCTATAACTGACTGACTAGTCACCTATACACACGTGTTATATAACTGACTGACTAGTCACCTATAAACACGTGTTCTATAGCTGACTGACTAGTCACCTATACACACGTGTTCTATAGCTGACTGACTGGTCACCTATAAACACGTGTTCTATAGCTGACTGACTAGTCACCTATACACACGTGTTCTATAGCTGACTGACTAGTCACCTATACACACGTGTTCTATAGCTGACTGACTAGTCATACTATACCTGACTGACTAGTCACCAACAGTATAAACGTGTCGCCGGTCTTTGTCACATGCACAATAAGCTAATACTGCACCAGAACTAAACAAAATCATAATTTTTTTCACAAATGAAAACAATAAATACAACGTAAGTCAGCATCTGTCTGGTAGATATTTGATGTTTTTGCATCTAGCGCTGATCAGAATTGTTGAAATCTTGAACTATCTTAGATCATATTATTTGAAGAAGAAAAAAACTGATTATGCCAAAAGATATTGGCACCTTACTGCAGAAAACTCTTCTGTTTACCGCTTTAAAATTGAATCACAATTCCGCTAAAATGAGTCATACCTATCACAAATAATTATTTAAGACGAGGCTAAGACTCACCTGATCTAACAACTTTCCAGTTTGAAACCCAGCAAAGATGGCTAACAGACCAAAAACATCTGGTATAATTAACAGTTTCACATGTAAATACAACCACCCACAAATATCACAGAAAACACTCAACCTACGAACGCCCAGCGAAACAATCGAACCAGGCGCAAGTACCACGAAAAATACCACTAATAGCCGGACAATAAAAACCTGACTAGTTTCCAGTAACTGCTGTAATGCCTAGTCTGAGGTTTCGTGCGAGGCACAGTGCACGTCAGCAACCTGATCCTCGGAATGGGTGATAATGAAACTAAATGCTGCGTAGATGCTTATAAGACATCTGGATGAACATCAATATTTCATCAAGGCAAGATCACATTAGAATAGTCACTTCAGAGACAGCTTCTTTCTATGGTACATAGTAGTTCATTAATTAACGCATTCGACGTTTGCAACAAATGCCTCAGAGGTCAGTTAATATCTTACCCAGCAAGAAATATTGCCCTGCACGGTGAACAATGGGGTCAAGATTCACATATGAGCCATTGCACATTGCAGTATAGCACTGATGCAATTTTTAAATATTATTTGTGCTAGTTTCTGTAAAGCTTAATACATACTCTGGCCAAACGTCTGTAAACAGAAATACCCTTCAGGATCAAATCAGAAACCACAGCCAGCACCGAAAAGCCTGTCTCTCGCCCACCGTTCTGAACAACATCATAAAGCCATCACACTGTTCCACCAATCACGTACTGCAACACATCCACCAATCACCATCTCCCACCTACATCACACTCGCTGCAAGAAGACCTGTCATTGGCCACGCATTTCTCCCCGCCAACTCTCCACCAATCATAGCCTTGGACGCCTGTCGAAGTTTATATTCTGCTCCGCGCAGAAGTCTCGCGTCAGAGGCAGACAGTTGAGGTACTCGCACCACTCGCAGTCATAGAAGGGCGTCACGTAGAACAGCACCAGCAGGAAGAGGATCAGCAGCATGACGGTGGTGACGCACACGGCGATCAGCACTTTCTTGCGCGCGCGGTCGTACGACCCGAACGAGACGAACGGCAGCAGCGCGTAAGACAGCAGGAAGCCGACTATGAAGCCGAAGATGTGTGCGTAGTTGTCCACCTGGGAAGAGATGGGGAGAGGTTAACACGGATATGAGGCAGGATATATGTGCGTAATTGTCCACCTGGGAAGAGATGGGGAGAGGTTACCACGGATATGAGGCAGGATATATGTGCGTAGTTGTCCACCTGGGAAGAGATGGGGAGAGGTTACCACGGATATGAGGCAGGATATATGTCTGTAGTTGTCCACCTGGGAAGAGATGGGGAGAGGTTAACACGGATATGAGGCAGGATATATGTGCGTAGTTGTCCACCTGGGAAGAGATGGGGAGAGGTTAACACGGATATGAGGCAGGATATATGTGCGTAGTTGTCCACCTGGGAAGAGATGGGGAGAGGTTAACACGGATATGAGGCAGGATATATGTGCGTAGTTGTCCACCTGGGAAGAGATGGGGAGAGGTTAACACGGATATGAGGCAGGATATATGTGCGTAGTTGTCCACCTGGGAAGAGATGGGGAGAGGTTACCACGGATATGGTGCTTTTTGACGGGTTTATGTAGTTATATTTTCCTGGTCGTCAAAGATGAAACGCATCTCAAAATGTGGAAATATAGGAATTCTTGTGAACCCTCAGGGAATTCGCCTTGGCTACGGGCCAGAGTTCTACATTATCATTTTGATGTACAACTTTAATTAACTAAAATGAACGCAGGGAACTTGAATTCAGCTTTCAAGCGTCTTGTCCGTCGAAAACCCCAGATAGTGATCCTTGGTACTGCGTCATATAAGTCGGACGTCGCCCACACGATACCAATTATAGCCCCGTGGACAATGGACATGCATAGAGTTTGGATTGGTTATGTTTGCAGTCAAAGGTGTACTGAGGGATGCGAAGAACGTTAAACGAGGGTGATCATGCTTCATTTGGAGCACACCGGTTTCAATAAAATATGACTTTAAATTAACTTTAGATTACCGTTCGAGTCTGATTTCATTGGGTTCTGGGAATTACCTTTCGAGTCTGATTTCATTGGGTTCTGGGAATAACCTTTCGAGTCTGATTTAATTGGGTTCTGGGAATAACCTTTCGAGTCTGATTTCATTGGGTTCTGGGAATTACCTTTCGAGTCTGATTTCATTGGGTTCTGGGAATTACCTTTCGAGTCTGATTTCATTGGGTTCTGGGAACTACCTTTCGAGTCTGATTTCATTGGGTTCTGGGAATTACCTTTCGAGTCTGATTTCATTGGGTTCTGGGAATTACCTTTCGAGTCAAATTTCATTGAGTTCTGGGAATTACCTTTCGAGTCTGATTTCATTGGGTTCTGGGAATTACCTTTCGAGTCTGATTTCGTAAGTTTCTGGAGCTATGGGCCATGGCGTCAAATCTCTATACCTCGTTGTTTACGCCTGCGTCAATTTCGATAGTGCCTGACACATAGACTGTACCGCAGTACCTCACTGTACTGTTGTACCTCACTGTACTGCGGAACAGCGTGCAGAACGTGCCTGACACTTATACTGTACCGCTGTACCTCACTGTACTGCGGAACAGCGTGCAGAATGATACTGTGCATTTAGTACAATTTGTATCATTGGATTATGTATACATTTTCCGTCTTGACTTATGTATTTCCTCCACCTTCGAGAAGCTAAGCTAACGCACAAACAACACCCATAATTGTTGACATACTAACGCTTTCGTACTTTCTTTGCTTTGTAGCAGCAGTAGCGGATCCATAATTCTGTCATGGAGGAGGCACGTGGCAAAGTGCTCCTTCCCCAGACTTTGGTGGCCCCCTCTGGTCTTAGTGGGTCCCATCAACCCTTGGTGGGCCATTCTGACCTTGATGACACATGTAGGCCAGAATAGACCCTTTTAGTTCAAAAATATGCCTTACACATGACAAAATGGGCCTCTATATACCAGAATCAGGTCTCTTTACCCCTCCCCCCCCCCTCCCATCTACTCTGGATCCGTCACTGTGCAGCAGAAAACGCCCTACGGGGGGGGGGGGGGGGTCCTACAACGACCTCCCTGAGGTTTTCTTGAATCACTTTTTACACATGCGGTGCATCTTGCTGAACTTTTTAGTAGCTGAGTTTACAACAATTATACGTATTCTATCAAAACAAAACAAATTAAGTGTACACTACTTTTAGATCGTGACCTATGTATGACCTTTTCGTCAAGGTCATGTCAGAACCCAAAGGTCCATTTACCTGACCCCATAGGTCACCAGTTGACCTAGATGATCAAAATGGGATGCCTGTATATTATTCTTATGACAGGCATCACGCTACTTTTTACGGTGTCTCTCTATCTCTTTCCGTTCGGAAGTTATACTAAGCGCCCTGTACAATAGCTATTTTTGGACGTGGTCGATCTTAGGTCATTCACTTGACTTGGAAGGTCACTCGTTGACCTTAAACCTAAAAATCGCACCCTGTTAGATTCCTCTCATGCCAGGCAACATGCTGGTTCTTACCGCATTGCTCTATGTTGCTTGGTTTGGAAGTTACCAAGGGGTCTTTTTAGGACCCCCGTTGGGCGAAGGTGAGAAAAGATCCCCATAGGGCGAGGGTTAAGCCAGAATGGGCCCTATAAAGGTCATACTGGGCCCTCTGGAGGCCGGAGTGACCCCTACGGAAACCAGAGCGGGTTCTCTGGCGGCTGGTGTGGGCCCTCTAGAAGTCAGAGTGGGCCCTCTGGAGGGCAGAGTGGGCAAAGTTGCTTTCAATTTGTTTGAAAACGGGGCGAAATTCGTTCTGAGTCACTTAGATCGGCTATGGGACCCCTCGGGCTATTGGGCCCCTTCGAGGCTTAGGGGTGGGGTTGGGGTAGGGGGGGGGGGGGGGGGCAGCCCCATGCCTCCTCCCTCTGGATTAGAGCTCTTCACGGGACACATTTTCAGCCCCCGTCCGTTCTAGCCTATTCAGCCAGACCCAAACCCGTTCCAATCCAAATCCAAATCCAAATTCATAATTGATGGGGCTCCCGTTCCCACCCGTTTCAGCATATTTCACTTGTTGTGATGCTAAACAAATATATGGTCTGTGCCGTAACCCGTTCCAACCCGCCAATTTCCCCAAAGTTTTCCCCATTCCCACCCATTCCCGCCCCGTGCCCATTCCCGGACGGGATTCCCCCTCCATGAAGGGCTCTACTCTGGATCCGGCACTGTGTAGCAGCAAACGTATCAACTCATGGCGGTCAGAATACATACGGAAACACTGGAACATGGACATTCGCTAGTAACAAAAACATCATCAATTTTCGCTTTGTGCTAAGCGAGGCAAATCGCGTCCCGACACAAGTGGGATTGCGACTCGCAAAATAATGGTGTCCCAGGGCACCTACAGCTAGCGCCATCTGTGCCGGTCAAACACACCGACTCGAGGCAGTGATCTGAGGTCCGAACGTCGCTGCCTGATGACAGCAAACCGCTCAGGACTCGGATAACTCACCCAGGGCAGCAGGCCGATCGCGAACAGGATCAGCGTGAGTGCTATGAGCCTGAGGAGCGCCCTCCAGGGCCGCTGTAACAGCGGCCAGACGTTGATCACCTCCACAAAGTGGCAGGCGAGCAGGCCAAACTGCGACCCAGCCGGACCCACCTGACAACACGGGCACACGGGAGGGGCGGTAGCAATCGTTAGAGGTTATCTATGTGCAGGTGTAAGGGGTTTCAACATTTTGCATCCCATTACGAGTTCGTAGTAGCACGCTTCAGTAGTTAACGAACTACGAGAGCGAACAGGATGCTAAATAGTAAACAGACATTGACTGGTGTCTCTGCCGGGAATCGCTGATGAGGGGGAGGGGGGGGTATGATTGTTTCCTGTATCTTCCAAGCGGGAGATCGTTTCAAAATACGACCAAACGCTCTCAACGAAGCGCACTCAAACTACTCAAACTTTGAAACAAGATCCCATGTCAGGCAAAGTCAGTTAATAAGTTAAAGTCGATGTTTTTTAGTGAATCTCTCGATCTAGAATATCTGTCAACGCATCATGACGTATGCTCGCTACGGTGTGTCCTGACCTCAGCTCTATAGGGCACGAAGATGGAGGAGGCCAGGTTGCCAGCCATGCCGGACACGACGTATATGATGGCGACTCGCGACGAGCCGGCCATCTTCTCCAGGTCACGGAGAAAGAAAAACTGGATCACCACCGTCAGCACCAGGTGGATGATGCTGGAGAAACAGACCAATGACGTCAGCAGCTGGACGATACTGGAGAAACAGATCAATAACGTCAGCAACAGGAGGATGCTGCTAGATAAACGGGTCAATAACGTCAGCAGCAGGTGGAAGATGCTGTTATACCAATACATGTTATACCATACATGTTATACCAATACTTAGCTTATGTATCAGAAAGTTAGCTTACGATAGAGTAGCGTGCTTAACCTACGATACGTCACTGGATACCTATGCAACTTCCGGTTTCGGTGGCCCCACAGGAAAACGATGTAAGTTGAGCATAGGGGTAAGTTGAGCCACCCTCTTTTTGGTAATATGACAATTGATCTAAGGTGGCGAAACCTCTGTTCGTAATATGACAATGCAAGTATGGTGGTGGTTCCATCCATGGAAATGTCTTGGTACCTAACCTTTGCACTGTAAACGGCGTTTCGGTACCGTTGTTTATTCCGAAGCTGTAAGGAAAAACTTAAAATATTGGTTGTAGACTAAACAATCGGATGTCAACGATATTTATTTCATTGTTTTCTTAACGGGAAATAATGACATTTTCCCACAAAAATGGATTTAGCTCTTGAAATCGCCAGACGAGACCAAAATATTTTGTAAATTCATCACATTTTGCATGAAAACTTCCCTACCGAAAGATATTTCAAGTTATAGTTGATAAGCGTTCCACACTTTTAACGATCGGTACTTGCAAGTACTTTTGGTCCTCATCAAACTGCGGGCTTTTCCCGTATTGTTTTTTTACGCAATGGAGTGGAAAATATATTGTGCGTTCTGCTTGTTGTGATTATATGCCCGGCGATCTTCTAAAACTAACAGCGATTGAAAAAAGTGGCAATAAAATCGGAAGCTCATCGATGCACATCCACGGCGGCATAGTTAGTGGTTGCGACCCTCAATTTTTGAAAATCGATTCATTTGTTTTCAACATTAGGAGTATTGTATAATTTGTATGTGGCTGTATATAACACTATGTTTTATATTATCATGAAAAATAATAATTTTTCCCCAAAAAACTAACAAACAATAACACAAAACTGGCAATTAAATCGGAAGCTCATCGATGCACATCGATGGTGACCTATTTAGCGTCGGCGATTTGTTTACAAAGTCATTGTCATGCTTCTCGGCGCACTTAACCATTATGGCGAGTTGTTCCTGATTAGTATACCCAAGTCCCGTAGCAGGCTTTGTTAATGACGTCACTGGTGCCATTCTTGTGTAGCATTGCAAAATACATCTGATTTTGAGTTGAAAGCTAATTAAAGACTTATTCAAATTATTGTTTTTAAGTTTGAATTTTCTTGTTAATCATTATTAAAGGTATTTTATCACTGTATTTCATAGTAGTTGACACTTCAGAAACTTATGACGTAATAATATTGTATCCAATATGCATTTCCCTCGCCTTTTGCTATTGTGGCGCAGTGCCGAGTGCTTTGCGAATACTTGCTTGCCTGGGGTTCAATTAATTCCGCTCTTATTTTATTCGAGTTGGTATAGTTTGCATGTTGTTGTTATTCATGACTTATACTGAGTCAGTCATGCATCACGGATGCTTCACGGATTGCTTCACGGATCATGTTTGATCGGAAACGTCACAGCCTCCAAAAATGCCGCACTCGATGTAAACAATGGTAGGGAAGGACGAATTTGTCAATGACCTTCATGAAGTACACAAGGTACTTGTTTTGTATTTTTTCCAAACTTAAAACTGTTAATTTGGGAATAATTTTATTTAATTCTTAAATTTATATAAAATAATATTAAAACCATAACGGTAGCCCAAGAAATTGTTGCTAACAATATCAAATGGTCATTATTTCCCTTTAACAGAGAACAATTGCCCCCCCC
Organism: Chirona hameri; assembly: GCA_036785665.1. Lineage (NCBI taxonomy): Eukaryota > Metazoa > Arthropoda > Thecostraca > Balanomorpha > Balanidae > Chirona > Chirona hameri. The sequence continues at coordinate 32,826 of JAXIVJ010009068.1, forward strand.
CCCCTCCCCCTCTAGAGGTAGGATGGGTCCATAGGCAAGAGGACGATTGCCCCCCTCTAGAGGTAGGATGGGTCCATAGGCAAGAGGACGATTGACCCCCCCCCCCCCTTCTAGAGGTAGGATGGGTCCATAGGCATACAATGTGCAATGTAACTTCTCGCGGTTCGTGGCGTGAGTGACGCCGCGCGGGAGGAAAGGTACTCTGGTGATGTCGGGGCGAGTTTTGCTCCTATTTTGATCGAATAAAGCCTTGGTCATGGGCTGCTAGGAAGTGTATCCGGATATAACTGTTGGGGACAGACTGCAAAGGTCCATTTTGTCCATTTTTTCCATTTTTTGGTCCAGTTTTGCAAGTCCATTTTTGGAGAATCATTTCAGTATCAGAGCGCTACGAATTTAACTGTTCCGTTTTGACCAATTTACCCCGTTTGTTGGATCAACTTACCCCGTTTCTGTGGCTAGGTGTGCCAAGTGCACTACTGTCATTACAACCTTAATGCAGCCTTAACTTCTGCAAGTGAAATACAACTTTCGGTGCCAGTATATAGCGAAAGGATTGGGCCTTCTGTCTGACAGGAAAATCATTCAGTTTGCCTGGCATTTAAGTGTCACAGGCAAAAATGTAAACAAAACGACTCATCTTACCCCGTTCTCCTCTACTTATCACGAAATATCGAACACCAGGGCTAACTTTAGGCAAACCGGAAACATATGACCAATCGATGGCAAACTAGGCACTATGTATCTTATTATTATCTTGTTCAGTAGCTCTTACCCGGCATGCAGGAATAGCGCTGTCCAGAGGCGATAGAACTGATCCGGCTTCTCTGGATCATAGAACGGGATCATACCGCATACATCGTCCAGACAGGACACCTGTGGAGACACAGCTATGTCAGCCACACATACATCGTCCAGACAGGACACCTGTAGAGACACAGCTATGTCATACCGCATACATCGTCCAGACAGGACACCTGTGGAGACACAGCTGTGTCATACCGCATACATCGTCCAGACAGGACACCTGTGGAGACACAGCTATGTCATACCACATACATCGTCCAGACAGGACACCTGTGGAGACACAGCTGTGTCATACCGCATACATCGTCCAGACAGGACACCTGTGGAGACACAGCTATGTCATACCACATACATCGTCCAGACAGGACACCTGTGGAGACACAGCTATGTCATACCACATACATCGTCCAGACAGGACACCTGTGGAGACACAGCTGTGTCATACCGCATACATCGTCCAGACAGGACACCTGTGGAGACACAGCTATGTCATACCACATACATCGTCCAGACAGGACACCTGTGGAGACACAGCTGTGTCATACCGCATACATCGTCCAGACAGGACACCTGTGGAGACAGCTGTGTCATACCGCATACATCGTCCAGACAGGACACCTGTGGAGACAGCTGTGTCATACCGCATACATCGTCCAGACAGGACACCTGTAGAGACACAGCTATGTCATACCAAATACATCGTCGAGACAGGACACCTGTGGAGACACAGCTATGTGATACCGCATACATCGTCCAGACAGGACACCTGTGGAGACACAGCTATGTCATACCACATACATCGTCCAGACAGGACACCTGTGGAGACACAGCTATGTCATACCACATACATCGTCCATACAGGACACCTGTGGAGACACAGCTATGTCATACCGCATACATCGTCCAGACAGGACACCTGTGGAGACACAGCTATGTCATACCACATACATCGTCCATACAGGACACCTGTGGAGACACAGCTATGTCATACCGCATACATCACACCTGTGGAGACACAGCTATGTCATACCACATACATCGTCCAGACAGGACACCTGTGGAGGCACAGCTATGTCAGACTACATATGACTTTATAGTTACCGAGACCGGTACTTAGGCGTAAATCGCGATTAACTGGAGTTTAAGCTCCTTACATACCGCTCGGTTGTACACAACATGGCTCTGTCCGCACGGTTTTCAAAATCGTTAACGGACGATTATCATCTTCCATCAGTTATCTGGCAGATTTGCGTCTGATCATACACCGGTGGGTAAAACGTTGGGCGCATCATTCGCATTCCCTCTAAACTAAAAATGCACAACTTTATGGAATCATAAGCTGTGAAACTAAAAACAAATATAAAGGAGATTAAAGGAAATGAAAATGAACTATCCAACAAACAAATAAAGCTGACATTTCGCTAAGCAGTCACAATCATCACTCTTCTTCCTAATGGTAAACAGTTTTGATCAAAACATCTACAACAAATAACGACAAGCTCTTCAGTTTCTCCAAATTCCACCCACCTGTGAGCAGAGCGCCGCCTCCTCATGGAAGTAGCCCTTGACGAAGCTGCAGTACTCTCGAGTAGTGATCTCACAATGACCGTGGATGCCGACACAGCAGGGGTGGCCCACCACCTCACAGGTCATGTGCTCAGCTGACAGGCTGCCCTCTGTCGGGGGGGGGGGGGGGGGGGGGTAATAAGCAGGGGTGACCCAACACCTTACAGGTCATGTGCTCAGCTGACAGGCTGCCCTCTGTCGGAGGGGGGGGGGGGGGGGGGGGGGGGGTAATAAGCAGGGTTGACCCATCACCTCACAGGTCATGTGCTCAGCTGACAGGCTGCCCTCTGTCAGGTGGGGGGGGGGGGAGGGGAGGGGAGGGGGGGTAATAAGCAGGGGTGGCCCACTTCCTTACAGGTCATGTGCTCAGCTGACAGGCTGCCCTCTGTCGGGGGGGGGGGGGGGGGGGTAATAAGCAGGGGTGGCCCACTTCCTTACAGGTCATGTGCTCGATATCTCAGTGAATCACTTTGCCACATAGCACACCACATTTCTTTGACGTTTAAGGTCAATGGCGCTTAAAAATTCAGCTGAATATTTACGCTACTCTGGATGAATTCAAACTTAAACCTGTATAAACTTCGACAACATGTTTTGCATGCTTTTACTTGATATCGTGACATCAATCCGTAAACCAAAGTAAAGGCGACCGCACACTGTGCCATTCGGCGCGCGGAGTCGGCGATATCGCTGCGATTTTCCGCGCATCTTCGGTGTTTTTCCGCGTCCGCGGCAGCCGAAACGAGGAAAAACGCAAGTTAAACGCAGCGAATGTCCGCCGGCGTAACGGCGAAAAAAAGCTGGTCAGGACGAGCGATTTCCGCGACTGAACCCCGCGAACGCGCGGAGCTGCAACATTTACCAGGTCAACTCACCAGGTCAACTCATTACCAGGTCAACATTTACCAGGTCAACATTGGCAAATCTAGGCAATATAGAGAGACAGAGACCAAATTGGCACAGCATGTTCTTGCCGCTTTGAAATGTATTATGTCAGGGATGTAGAAATGTCACAAAAGTGTGTGTGTGGGGGGGAGGGGGCAATACAACTTTGATCTCGTCTTGAGAGAAACCCAACCCCATTATGGAACATTTCTTTGCAGATATAGACTCTTCTCGCCTTGGCGAACCTTTTGCCACTAAAAAATATCACCAAGCAAAAACAAATATTTTATCGATTTTTGTTTTGCCGAAAAGTGAAGCCCCCCCCCCACACCTCTCCTACGCCTGCTCCTACGCCTATGTATTATGTGCAAGTTCCGTGGTTCTAAACATATATCTTCGATGAAAAATGGACATGGCGCGTTGCGGGTATGGATACCGGCTGAAGGCCGGCGAGTCCGAATCTCGGAAACAGACAGCGCCGAATCCACCAGAGGGAGAACGATATTCCGCGGCCTGTCGCCGCAATTTTCCAAGTCGGATTTCGCAGCGATATCACGCGCCGAGTGGTGCAGTAGCGCCCGCTGTAATTCAACACTTTTATTTCACTGACAACGATAACAATGATGATACCACGTCAACAGTTCTGTCAAATGCTAGTATCAGGGCAAAATAATGAAGTATGCAATATGCCATGTTCCGCATGACGATCTCTATGACTGAATAAATCTTAAGCCGACTGTCTGCCTGACGGATTGTCCTACCGACTGCTTGCCCGCCTGACTGCCTGACTGCCTGACTGCCTGACTGCCTGACTGCCTGACTGCCTGACTGCCTGACTGCCTGACTGCCTGACTGCCTGACTGCCTGACTGCCTGACTGCCTGACTGCCTGACTGCCTGACTGCCTGACTGCCTGACTGCCTGACTGCCTGACTGCCTGACTGCCCGACTGCCTGACTGTCTGACTGCCTGACTGCCTGACTGCCTGACTGCCTGACTGCCTGACTGCCTGACTGCCCGACTGCCTGACTGTCTGACTGCCTGACTGCCTGACTGCCTGACTGCCTGACTGCCTGACTGCCTGACTGCCTGACTGCCTGACTGCCTGTCTGCCTGACTGCCTGACTGCCTGACTGCCTGACTGCCTGACTGCCTGACTGCCTGCCTGCATGCCTGCCTGCCTGCCTGCCTGCCTGCCTGACTGCCTGACTGCCTGACTGCCTGACTGCCTGACTGCCTGACTGCCTGACTGCCTGACTGCCTGACTGCCCGACTGCCCGACTGCCTGACTGTCTGACTGCCTGACTGACTGTCTGACTGCCTGACTGCACACACCTGGCGCCGGTGATGGTCTCCGGCAGATCGGCCACTTGGTGATATCGTCTGGCCACTCGTGCGGCGCCCTGCTGGCCGGGTCGGCACAGTAACTGTGGACACAGGCGTCACATCTCACCGGCTATACACACAGCACAGTCACTGGTACATCCACACAGGCTCTATACAGTAACTGTGGACACAGGAGGCACATCATACCGGCTATACTTGCAACTCGTCTACCGCCAACAACAGAATCGTCGATTTTTACTATTTTGGACAGAAACAGTTGCATTTTGGCTATTTTGAGCGAACACTGTGGCTAAAAAATTGTCTGACGTCATCTGGACATGAGTCAGAAAACATTCCTTCGTCGTGGTGGCAATGGTATGAAGGTCAAACATTGATACACAATGCCGAGTGAAGACCAAACGCAATGACTCCCCAGCAAGCCAATGCAATGCCCACTGCATTGTAGTGGGCTGCAGTGGGCAGTGGGCTTTACACTTCTGTAGTGCCACAGACATCTAGATTATCGCTAAACATGTGGACTAGTGACAACATCGTAATTGGGATTTGGACACTGTGAAAAGCACCATTGACTACTAAGTATACACTGCCGGTATGCTTACTGAGGGTCCTGGCCACACACTGGTCCTGAGACTCGACCTTCGGGAGACTGGCCCCGTCCGGAGGACCACTTTTGCCACGTGCTGATCGTGCTCTGGAAGGTCAACCAGAGGTCAGACGAGGGTCAGACAGAGGTTCGACAGAGGGCAGACAGAGGTCAGATAGGAGTCAACCAGAGGCCAGACGGGGGTCAGACAGGGGTCAGACAGAGGCCAGACAGGGGTCAACCAGAGTTCAGACAGTAGTCAGACAGGAGTCAACCAGAGGTCAGACAGAGGTCAGACAGGGGTCAACCAGAGGTCAGACAGGGGTCAGACAGGAGTCAACCAGAGGTCAGACAGGGGTCAGACAGGAGTCAACCAGAGGTCAGACAGGGGCCAGGGGTCAGGGGAAGGTCAGTCTAAAGATATCTAAAGGTCAGACAGAAGTCAGACATGGGTCAGAGGGAGGTCAGACAGGAGTCAAACAGCGATCAGCCACGGATCAAACAGCGATCAGCCGCGGATCAAACAGGTGTCAGTCAGGTAGCCATAGCCAGAGGTGAGGGAGATGAACAGTACATTACGCGCCTACAGTACACATCAACAGGACGCCTTTTATCAGACACAACAAGGGCTTTTACTCGTACAGAGGTTAGGATTTGTCTACAGTTCTGTTGCAACGTTCTGTAGCTATGAACACAAATATTCAATGTATTTCAACAAGGGAGTGATAGGTGACATGGGAACAGCATCGAACAGGTGACATGGGAACAGCATTGAACAGGTGACATGGGAACAGCATTGAACAGGTGACATGGGAACAGCATCGAACAGGTGACATGGGAACAGCATCGAACAGGTGACATGGGAACAGCATCGATCAGGTGACATGGGAGCAGCATCGATGGCAGCCACAAGTTGCTCGTTCTCTGAGGTGTATTTCATTGTCATAGTTTTTCATAGTTGATAGTGTAGTCATAAGCCTGGAGTAACATGCACTGTTATTCACCAAACTTACAGACAGATATGTACAATCTGAGAGAAAGAAGATGAACGTAGGTGTGCATATAGACATGCTTGAAAGGAAGAAAGTAAATTGTGGAGAAAACTCGAACCAAAAAGCATGGCACCATCGCCGAACACATGGGAAATAAGTCATCAATAAAATGGTCACAGGAGAAATCAAAATAAAGAAAATGACTGACGAGAACCATATGCATACACATCAAAGTGTGTGCAGGACAAGGCGAGCACAATCACTGATTTCATAGCATTTTTGAAGATGCAAAAAGATAATTTGTATTTTATTTACATAAAACCGTAAGCGTATCATTCACATTCATGAACATGCTACAGCCTGCAGTTTTTTCTTATTCCCAAAACTGGAATTTGCAATAAAAGTTTCCTATTCATTCCGAAAATTATAATTACAAATAATCATAATGCAAATTATTCGTTCATATTGCAAATCGAAGCGAAAAGTCACAAGCATTCAAAGTATTCAAACAAAATGTTTCCTAAAATATTATGGACATGCCATTTCTATAGCGTGCTTTATGGAAATATACCAAGCGCAATAACTTTCTCAGTTACATGTAACGCTCGCTACGCTTATAATGATGTTATGAGCTTTTGCACTAGTGGCACAAGAGTGCTCACAATGTAAAATATTTTCATATCTGGTATTTAACCCGCAAGGTGCTAGAGAGGGGGGGGGGGGGAATTTACCCCCGCTCATGTATTTTCTCGAAATCTTGAAAACTATAATCGATAATGACGTCAAACTTTTAGTACCTTATACTGCAGCAATTATACGTCTACTCACCAAACTTCAATGAAATTAATGCAGTACTTTGGGAGATAATGACGTTTTAATAACGTCATGTCATGCCATTTTGTGTGGAAAAACGATAAATGTTTGCAAAATCGTAGAAAATTGAGTTTTGATGTAAATCGCAAATGCAAAACGTTACAAGGAATGAAATGACATTGTCTTCTAAATGTTTATCTCGGTGTTTCGACATTTTAGGTTTTTGACCCCCAACAATTCAAAAAGCTGATTTTTTGTTGTTGTTGTTGAAGGTATAAACAACACGGAGTATATATTGGAGAACCAGGTATGGACGATACCCAAACCAAATTTCAAAGCAATATCTTTATTGTTGACTGACTTATGGATCCTTAAGTATGAGTAACTCATGACGTCATTTTTTAAGTTGCGTTTTTTTGGCTTTTAGTGACCAGACACTGACAAATAAATACCAACACTGTATTTCCGAAACAAAAACAGGTCTAGAAATATGCTTTTTGTATTTATATTAATAAATTTTACATTTTGTATTTATGTGACCTGAACTTGACATGTACTTCACCTAAGGGCCATGATATGGGGTCAGGTTGTGAACATGTGTCGCATGACTTTCGTAGACCTCTTGCCAATATTGACCTTTTGTGACCTGAACTTGACCTTGACATTTGCTTACAATTTCACTTAAGCTTATGCAGGAGATGCATTATACCTTTGAGAGCATTTTGTGCGGTAATAGTCGCAACATAATGCTTTGAATGGAAAGTAGGTATGGCCATCATAACCTGGTACCTCGGTTTTGACCTTTGATCTGACCGTGACCTGAGATGTGACTTTATTTTAAGAATTTCGGGTAAACATTAGCTTCGTCTCATTGAGAGCTTTCGATTGCCGCTTTGCGCGTCTCGCTACGATATATTAGCGAGGGGGAGCAGATCCCCCCCCCCCCAGCGTGGCGCGGGGTAATTGGTCCATTTGTATCGATCGTCATCCTATGTACTATTTTACTACATAAGACCAATGCAGCATAATAGTGGGTAATATGGGCAATAAGGGCACCAAACGGACGCAAGTTATATCTTATTGCATGATTGAATGTCTTACCTACCACACAATAACGGAACCAAGTAGGTATACAAAAAAAGTAACATCACACAATTACCTTCTCCAAACTACAACATTCTGACACCTCCTTTGGCAGGCAAAATATTACATTCCACGATGCAACGAACAAGAAAAAACAAGCAAAAGCGCGTATTATTGAGACATGTGGCAGAAATGTCTCTGTAAGGATGCCAGATTGCAGCTGCCATGCAGTTAGCAGCACCTACCGGGTTTCTCATTCTCGCCGTCTGCTGCTGTCCAAGAGTATTAAAAAAGTTAGCAATGATAAGCACAGCAGCTACATCAAGCACGGCATCATTTGACCCGGAGTGATTAAGATATGATATATGTAACAGTTATTATTAAAATAGTACATAGACAGCTACAGCCCGCTTAGCAATGAGATGGTGTCCAAGTAGACCGTCTGCCACCCGACTCTAATGAACAAAATGTACAGTACAAAACAAAGAAAATCAACCATTGAAATCAAGGAAACATTAAGTAAATCACATCAACAAAACAAGTGTATCACGATACAATACGAAGTCCAATGAGTTAACGTCTGTCGAACTTGCCCTAGGTAGCACAACCTGTTCATAAAATTATGTTATTGATAGTAGTAAATGACTTGTAAATTGAAAACTGCAATTAACTTGCCATAATGGTGTATATAAACTATTTTGGCTTTCCTGTGGGTGCTTCTAAAGAACGTAAGGTCTATTTAGCACGCAAACATATTTGGAATGGTAAAATAATATGATATTCATAGTATACACGCATAGGTTTATTTTTCGTCCTAATATTTGGATAATATGTGGCAATTAGTTCTTAACATTGCAATTTAATTCTCAGTGCCCTTAAAACCGAAATATTATCATCACAAAATCGCATATTTACATTATTAAATGGTTTCTTGGCGAATAAAGAGTTATTCCAGAATAATTACAAGAGAATAATATAAAAATATAAAAATACAATTGCATTAGATAATGAAATTAACGTACTACAGGCAAACAACATTATTTTGTTATGACAAATTTAGATACTTATCACTAATATCTAAGTAAGCATTGTGAAACCATGCTTTATGGAAACAAACAATAAGCGCTTACACATCAACTTTAAGGGCGAACTGGCACGGATCAGCTGAAAAAGTGACACAGGACAGACTAGCATATCAAACGCATTCACTCTGTTCTCTACGGTGCTTACGCTCCTAATGAGGCTGTGCAGGAATTAACACGCGCAGTGGAGGGGGGGGGGGGGGGGCTTTTGTGCCCCCCCCCCCCACATGTTTTTCGTGAATAGCTGAAAAACCCAGCGGAGCAGGGCGATGCTTTTTTGCGAGACATTAACGCCAACTCAATAGCGAATCGTTTGAAGAAAAAAGAGGAGAAAATCGGTCGATAAATTTTTCAGTTATACAGGTTTGCAGTCCTAGATGGCGGCCAGAATCGAGGCCGGCAAAGCGATATCTCCGGAACCAACAGTCGAATCGGGATGATTCAAACGCGATTCGGTAGACAATGTGAATGTTCATCCCCGGAAACAACTTAACTTTGGACACATTTCTGGTGACCTGTGACGTCACAGAGATCAAATTCACAAAATTGTGACATTTGTCCAGATTTTACATTCGTGATCTCGTTTGACCATGAAAATATTGACCGAAAGTCACGACAATTTAAAAAATGTAGATAATCATAGCACCTACCTACCCTGTAAGTTTGATCGTTCTAGTTCTCATGCTTTCGGAAATCTTAGGGGGGGGGGGGGGGGGGCACTAAAGTGCCTCCCCCTCTACTGCGTGTTAGTGGCATACACCCTCCACTGCGCGTGTTAAGTCATTAGATGGGAAGTGTAGCTCCAAAAAAAGCAGAACTGCTGAAGTTTTTTTATAACAAGCAAATTAAGGACAAGTTATTCGAAAGTAAGCGCTAACATTCACGAGAAAACAAATTCCAAGTATTCAAATGACTTTTGATATTGCATTTCTCATTTTACACCAGAAATAGTGCTTGTATATTTTACTGATAAAATATCCGCATGGTTGACGAAATCAAACTTTCCAAAATCGATATCCAAAACTTCAAATAACCCTTTAATCCTGCAGGCTGGCACACACATATGCTGCGTTTAGTGCACACAATTATCTGAGCCGCTTATATCAGCAATGTTCATTTCCTAAACTAAATGTTATTGAAAATGCGTTGTGCCGTTTTGTGCACGCTTTTAAAATAAACTACAACAATGTTTGCTTTTCTTAGACCCTCGTGAGAAAGCATGCTTTGTTTTACGACAACGCATTGATACAGTAAAAATGATAGGATGCCATTGCTGTACGTGCTGTTGATATTGGGCGTCACTTCGACGAAATGGGCAGTGTAAACTGACCTTTGCGTTTAAATACCACAAACCCTGACACTGAATACAATGCTCAAACACTGAAAGAGCCTCATCAAGAAACTTCGATATTTACATTAAATGGCGCGGTATACTTTGACATCAAGGCATTACAAATCGAAATGCATGTCTGGTGAAATTGAAGTGGTCAAATGTATTACAGAGTACCAGAAGGTACGGAGACCAGTTTGTTTCTTCTATGGTAATTGTATCGCCTGAATTGTTTCTGGGCAGTTCAAATATCACGTTTTAAACAAATCTTCGAAAAAAACGCAAAGCGAGAGACCGAAAGAAACACCCTTCACAATCTGAAAAAATATAAATTTTAGGAGTATTATACAGCTGAAATTGGGTCGCATTTACTTGGTATCATGCTCAGACACGTTTATAATAAATGACAAAAAAACGGAAGATCAATACATCCATTGAACGTTTCTCGTTAAATAGCGGTTAAATGCAGCATCATATGCATCCCACTTCTGCCACCAATCCTACACTGATTACCCGGCTGCCTGCCTTCACTCGTGGTACGTCTGATGTGCTGCACTTACACTGCAGCCGGTGCGCGGTGCCTGTACACAGCCGCTGCGGTCGTTCCTGATACAGCAGGCAGTGTGCCGCTCTCGGCTGCGTTCCGCCCTGATCTCGCCGTCCAGCCGCGAGTCCCGCCGCATACACGGCGCGAACTTGGCGCCCAGGTGGATCAGGTCCGCCTGCCGGGGCCGGCCATGTCAGATCAGGTCAGGTCAGTGCAGAGCAGAGGCATGTCGTCTTTGTTCCGGTCAGGTAAGGTCTGATGAGACTGTGATGGGGTCATGAAGTGTAAAGGTTCGACCAGCCATCATTCAGAGTCGGTAGTGCATCCAAGGGTCAGCCGTCAGGTCAGGGTCAGGTCAGAGACAGGCCAGATACAGGTCAGGGACAGGTCAGGGACAGGTCAGGGACAGGTCAGGGACAGGTCAGGGACAGGTCAGGGACAGGTCAGGGACAGGTCAGGGGCAGGTCAGGGACAGGTCAGGGACAGTTCAGGGACAGGTCAGGGTCAGGTCAGGGACAGGTCAGGGACAGGTCATGGACAGGTCAGGGACAGGTCAGGGACAGGTCAGGGACAGGTCAGGGACAGGTCAGGGACAGGGTCAGGTCAGGGTCAGGTCAGGGTCAGGTCAGGGTCAGACGTCCAGTCAGAGGCGATTAGATCGGGCCATTGTATAACACACCATGCTTGATGATATTAAATAAGACCATTGATTAGTGGCATATGGCCATTAATGGTTGGCAGCTGATTGCGGCAAGTAATTAAATTGGAGGCACGTTTAACAATGAAACCACACGAAGGGAACCAACAAATATCATCAATATTTTGAAGTAAGCCTAGACACATTTGGGATAGAATCGGTATAAAAACATACAACGTCAGAATATTGTGCTGAGAGAAAAGCACGGCGATTCTTTTAGTGCATAGAAGAGATGCTTTTTTCATGACAAAAAATAAAGAAAAACATCCAATATTTTCAGCAATATCTTGTGCGAAAACAAAATTGGGTTGATCAGTTGTATGAATTATAGTTTCTGTAATAGGGGGTTTCCATTGCAGTGTTTATTGGGGAAATAATACCCAGTCGTATTGACTTGGTATTATTTCTGGTCTAACTGGCCACTACTAACCGGGCGCGGCCCGAGCCACAGGTTCGGCGTATTGACCCAGTCGTATTGACTTGGTATTATTTCTGGTCTAACTGGCCACTACTAACCGGGCGCGGCCCGAGCCACAGGTTCGGCGTATTGACCCAGTCGTATTGACTTGGTATTATTTCTGGTCTAACTGGCCACTACTAACCGGGCGAGGCCCGAGCCACAGGTTCGGCGTATTGACCCAGTCGTATTGACTTGGTATTATTTCTGGTCTAACTGGCCACTACTAACCGGGCGCGGCCCGAGCCACAGGTTCGGCGTATTGACCCAGTCGTATTGACTTGGTATTATTTCTGGTCTAACTGGCCACTACTAACCGGGCGCGGCCCGAGCCACAGGTTCGGCGTATTGACCCAGTCGTATTGACTTGGTATTATTTCTGGTCTAACTGGCCACTACTAACCGGGCGAGGCCCGAGCCACAGGTTCGGCGTATTGACCCAGTCGTATTGACTTGGTATTATTTCTGGTCTAACTGGCCACTACTAACCGGGCGAGGCCCGAGCCACAGGTTCGGCGGTTCCCAGTAGTCCACTTGTTGCAATGAAAGACTTGTATCCATAACCTGCAACACAAACACATTTCGATGCAGCTGTTATTTGTGATACAGTTGTGGTATCTGCATTGGCGACGAACGATAATGTATAGCAAAACAAAAACATTCATTTAATTTTCTTAACTCATTAATGTATATATCATAGTCGATAGCAAAACTGTATTTTTCGACGATATTCGTTGCACTCATTCTGTCCTGTCCCTTCTACTCCTTCCCCAGATCCCTTCCATTTCCCATCTTCAATGTCTCCCCACTCATCAAACTGTTCCCTCTCTCATCCCTCACAACTCCACTCTCCCCTATCCTTCCCCAACCCTCCCTCTCTCTCACCCCTTCCCCCATCTCTCACACCCCACCGCTATCCCTCATCAGTGCTCACCTTGCCACTGATCTGCTGTAGCTCAAACCCAAACGGTCCGAACCCGTAGCAGGCCAGTGAGATGACCATGATGAGGATCTGCACGGTGGTGACCCAGTAGGTGAAGTACGGACGGTGGTCCTCGAGGTCATTCAGCTGGGAGGCAACGTCCGCACGGCTCGCCACCGACCGCTTCAACGTCCGGCCTCTGCGATAATTCACAGCCATGTGATGGTGGAACCGGAGAAGACGAGGGGTCATGAGAGGTCATCGGAGAAGACGAGGGGTCATGAGAGGTCATCGGATAAGACGATGGGGTCATGAGAGGTCAGCGGATAAGACGATGGGGTCATGAGAGGTCATCGGATAAGACGATGGGGTCATGAGAGGTCATCGGAGAAGACGAGGGGTCATGAGAGGTCATCGGATAAGACGATGGGGTCATGAGAGGTCATCGGATAAGACGATGGGGTCATGAGAGGTCATCGGAGAAGACGAGGGGTCATGAGAGGTCACCGGAGAAGACGAGGGGTCATGAGAGGTCATCGGATAAGACGAGGGGTCATGAGAGGTCACCGGAGAAGACGAGGGGTCATGAGAGGTCACCGGAGAAGACGAGGGGTCATGAGAGGTCATCGGAGAAGACGATGGGGTCATGAGAGGTCACCGGAGAAGACGAGGGGTCATGAGAGGTCACCGGAGAAGACGAGGGGTCATGAGAGGTCACCGGAGAAGGGGCAAGGTCATACCAGGGCGAGGGTAATAAGTCAGGGCCGTGTGATGGTAGCGGAGAAGAAGAGGGGTCATGCGAGGTCGCAGGGGACGGGGCGAAGTAATATTAGGGCGAGGGTTGATTCAATATGAGTGATATCGATAAGGTTGCATTGATGGCAGTTTCTAGCGGAAGTTGGATGTTGTTTCCACGATTGTTTTTGGAAATGAAAGAAAATTAAAATGCGACATTAAGTGGCCACAGGAAGTGGTTGTGAAAATCGCATGGGCTGAAAGATACCTTCCCGGTTTACGCATAGCGATATCAACTAGCATGAATCACATTCACATTATCTGTGCGCTGCATTTTATCCAGATCATCTGAGATACTCAGTCAATTCTTCACCTCGCTAATCTTAGCGACAGATCATCTGAGATACACAGTCAATTCCTCATTTCGCTAATCTTAGCGACAGATCATCTGAGATACACAGTCAATTCTTCATCTCGCTAATCTTAGCGCTGTTGACAGATACAATAGTTGTCTGTTACCTAGTCCCTGGACATCCCACATAAAACCTCGGTTTACGCGCATTTTCGTTCTAAAAGTAATTATTTTGCCCATGTCTCATATTTTGCATTTCACTTGCTTTACAGATAAAACGAACATAGGATTCAATAATCGAATATAAATTTATATTTGGTTAGTGTGCCTTCGCAGTTCTCGTTTTGTCTTCGTGAATAGATTTGATCTTAGTCATTAATTGATTAGTGTACATTGCCATTATAATGACAATGAAACACAATCTCAACACAAAGCCTATGAATTAGCAGTTTTTTTACATTTGGTTAATTTTCAGTTGATTTGTTCATAATTTAGTCGGAGCCTTGTGAATGGATGGATTTCCGGGTTCAGAAGGCCCGATAAGCAGAGCTTGTTGCGCAGGCCCTGACCCCTACCATCCGATCGCGCAATTCCTGGCGGCCGGCAGAATTTAGAAGCGAAAGTTTTACGTGCACGACATACCTGGATACGGTTAGCAGTGCTTGCCCTCTTTTGCTCCGCAATGTAATGAGCAACCAAGCAATGATGGATGGACTTCGAAACATTGGACTAATGAATAAGCAAACATAAATAAAATACCAACACCCATATGTTTGGTATATTATATCCTGCAAACTCGTCAAATGTGATCTTTGAACCGATAATTACGTTTGATAAAAACACAAAGATGAGAAATGAGAACATGACGTGTTATCACGCACAACGTGCGTGCATATCTAAACAGGACATATCTCGAAAGCACGCACAATGGAATGGCTACATTGCCATGTAAACCAATGCATGCATGCATTGCATGTAACTTGGTGATATGTCGAAATTTATGAACAGCTTTATGTTTACACGAGATGATGGTGCTTATCATAAAGGTTATTATGCCTGATGGTTCATCACTGCATGTCTGGATTACGATTGAATTACGAAATGAATATTGTCCGACACACGATTATGACAGTTATGGTGACACCAGACGCTGATGCCCGTACAGATGTGGCACTTGTGCGGACTCACCCGAACAGTTTGGCGACGACTCCGCGGCCGTACTGTCGTCGGTTACTGTTGTCGAACAGTCTGTCTAACAGTCGGCCCCAGATGCGTCGGTGGCCCACCGTCGGGCCGCTGTCCACCGCGTCAGGGTCCGAGGCCACCCCCCGACGGAACCAGTTACTGTCGGTGGGCCCGCTGTCCGCCGCGTCAGGCTCCGAGGACGCCCCCCGATGAAACCAGTTACTGTCGAGACACGAGGCAAGGGTTCAGCCACACGAGACAGACAGCGTGAGACACACGGGAGGGACGGCGTGAGACACACGGGAGGGACGGAGTGAGATACTAGAGACAGGCGTGAGACATACGAGACAGACGGTATGAGACACACGGGATAGGCGTGAGACACAAGAGATAGAACAAGATCACAGAACACTTACCTGACAGATTTATCTCTCAAAGGGTCTCGAATATCTTCTAATACTCCTGGGCGTGGGGGAATCTTGTCAAAGAATACCTGAAACACAAGGACATTGCAACCACTATTTATCTTGCGAAGGATCGGTTAGTCCAATGGTACTCCCTCGCCTCCTGCATAAGAGATCCCGGGTCCGATTCCCAGTTCGACTGGCTCGGTTACGGGCTTCCAATTGATCGTCTAAAGAGATCCCGGGTCCGATTCCCAGTTCGACTGGCTCGGTTACGAGCTTCCAATTGATCGTCTAACAGCGACGCATATATAAAACGTTGATATTCGTTATCATTGATTGCATTGCCTTTTGTCGCGTGGCATGATCAAAATCAACAAAAAAGCAAATGCTTAGGGGCCTAGCGTCATTTTCAAATAAGCTTTCAAGACGGTAAGTTTTCTCACGGATACATCCTCATCAAACTCCTTTATGTACATGTAGTCAAATATTAACATTGTAAATATATGAGGAAACTATAATAGTGGAATGGCGAAAGCAGGCAATATGATATTCAATATCAGACTACATGATGGTACAGGGTGGACCAGAACAAAGTAGACCGAGGTTTTTCCTCATACAATATTTATTTTGTGTCATAAAGTAAAAAAGTCGGGTGTGATTATATTGAACATGAAATGACACAACAGATAAACAGCCCATGCAAGCACTGGCTGACATACACTAGTCGTCCTGACCCTTCATAGCAGGTGCTTGATATGCACACCCCGACGCTACTTCACTAGCGGTAGGCAGATGTTCTTGAGGTGCAGAACTGCCGTTCTGCCGGAGGCTGATGTGCCGTTCTTGGAAATTTCTGGAGAGGATTGGGGAAAAAACGACCAAGGCACAGTCGTGAATGGTTCCAGCAAGATGGCGGGACGCCACATACCGCTCGAGAGTCATTCGACTGGGTGCGAAGACATTTCCAAGAACGGCACATCAGCCTCAAGTCGACGATCCCATGGGCCCCTTACAGTCCGGATCTCAACCCGCTAGACTTTTTCATGTGGGGGCATTTGAAAGATAGAGGGAGGAGACCGAAAACCACGACCGAGTTGAAGGACGAGATCATCCGTGAAGTTGCCCGAGTTTCTGAGGACATGATCGACAGAGCAGTTCTGCACCTCAAGGACGTCCGCCTACCGCTAGTGAAGGAGCGTCGGGGTGCGCATATCAAGCACCTGATGTGAAGGTTAAGGATGACTAGTGTATGTCAGCCAGTGCCGTCATGGGCTGTTTATCCGTCGTGCCATATTATTGTCAATACAATCACACCCGATTTTTGACTTTATGACAAAAATATAGATTTTATGAGATAAAAACTTCGGCCTACTTTTTCCTGGTCCACCCTGTAATTCGGAACCAACTCCGTATCTAAGTGCGATCAGTTTGTGCGATATATTGCTCAAATTTTCCAGGAGAAAGAGGAATGCCAGATGGTTGGCAAATTTGCCAACTGTGAATGTATAATAGGACAGGAACTAGATGGGTTGGATTAACTAAGGAGTACAATGCCTTGGAGGTGACAACATCAGTGTTACAGCGATTTAATTTTTAGGTGCAAATCATGGTAAACTCATATATATATATATATATATATATATATATATATATATATATATATATATATATATATATATATATTTATATATATATATATATATATATATATATATATATATATATATATATATATATATATATATATATATATATATATATATATATATATATATATATATATATATATATATATATATATATATATATATATATATATATATATATATATATATATATATATATATATATATATATATATATATATATATATATATATATATATATATATATATATATATATATATATATATATATATATATATATATATATATATATATATATATATATATATATATATATATATATATATATATATATATATATATATATATATATATATATATATATATATATATATATATATATATATATATATATATATATATATATATATATATATATATATATATATATATATATATATATATATATATATATATATATATATATATATATATATATATATATATATATATATATATATATATATATATATATATATATATGTTATATAACTTGATTGAGTTAAGAGGTGTGTTGAAGAAAGTCAATGTCATTCTGAGAACGATCAGGCATACCTCAAATAATATTGAATTTGTAAGTTTTACAGAGTCACCCATATACACAAAAACAACAAGCAAAATAACCCCATTCAGTGAGTCGTCCTTTTGCTCGGTATTGCTTGCTCCATAGCAACATCTCTCCTGTTATTCGGCTGCTCCATAGCAACATCTCTCCTGTTACTCGGCTGCTCCATAGCAACATATCTCCTGTTACTCGGCTACTCCATAGCAACATCTCTCCTGTTACTCGGCTGCTCCATAGCAACATCTCTCCTGTTACTCGGCTGCTCTATAGCAACATCTCTCCTGTTACTCGGCTGCTCCATAGCAACACCTCTCATGTTACTCGGCTGCTCCAAAGCAACATCTCTCCTGTTACTCGGCTGCTCCATAGCAATATCTCTCCTGTTACTCGGCTGCTCCATAGCAACATCTCTCATGTTACTCGGCTGCTCCATAGCAACATCTATCATGTTACTCGGCTGCTCCAAAGCAACATCTCTCATGTTACTCGGCTGCTCCAAAGCAACATCTCTCATGTTACTCGGCTGCTCCAAAGCAACATCTCTCCTGTTACTCGGCTGCTCCAAAGCAACATCTCTCGCAACATCTCTCCTGTTACTCGGCTGCTCCATAGCAACATCTCTCCTGTTACTCCGCTGCTCCAAAGCAACATCTCTCCTGTTATTCGGCTGCTTCATAGCAACATATCTCCTGTTATTCGACTGCGCAACATCTATCCTGTTACTCGGCTGCCCCAAAGCAACATCTCTCCTGTTACTCGGCTGCTCCAAAGCAACATATCTCATGTTACTCGGCTGCTCCATAACAACATATCTCCTGTTACTCGGCTGATCCATAGCAACATCTCTCCTGTTACTCGGCTGCTCCATAGCAACATCTCTCCTGTTACTCGGCTGCTCCATAGCAACATCTCTCCTGTTACTCGGCTGCTCCATAACAACATCTCTCCTGTTACTCGGCTGCTCCAGAGCAACATCTCTCCTGTTACTCGGCTGCTCCATAGCAACATCTCTCCTGTTACTCGGCTGCTCCATAGCAACATCTCTCCTGTTACTCGGCTGCTCCATAGCAACATCTCTCCTGTTACTCGGCTGCTCCATAACAACATCTCTCCTGTTACTCGGCTGCTCCATAGCAACATCTCTCCTGTTACTCGGCTGCTCCAAAGCAACATCTCTCCTGTTACTCGGCTGCCCCATAACAACATATCTCCTGTTACTCGGCTGCTCCATAGCAACATCTCTCCTGTTACTCGGCTGCTCCATAGCAACATCTCTCCTGTTACTCGGCTGCTCCATAGCAACATCTCTCCTGTTACTCGGCTGCTCCATAACAACATCTCTCCTGTTACTCGGCTGCTCCAGAGCAACATCTCTCCTGTTACTCGGCTGCTCCATAACAACACCTCTCCTGTTACTCGGCACTGCAGCATTATTTTAACCGTTGCGGCAGAGAGCGACACAAGCTCCAGGTATTTTATCGCTCGCTCCCACTAATTTGACACTCACTCCCACTGCTTAATTTGCTGCACAGTTCCCGCTTCTTAGTTCACCGTGCACTACCACTGACCTGTACCACACAGCTGGGCCGCGACACGGGACTTTGATCCCTACCGACGCTGTGCCGTACGGTTCGGCCGCTCAGTTTGGCGAACAACTTCTGCTTCAGCAGAGAGGCTGACACGTTAGGGCTAAGACGAGTCATGGTACAAATCGGCTGAGAAAGCCAACTCGGAAGCACTGAGTCTAAAAAACACTAGAAAATGTTAGAAAAGTTCACACGCGATACAGGTAATGCCCGTTGGTGTATGGCGACGGGGTCTTG
>JAXIVJ010009069.1:0-52680 GCA_036785665.1 Chirona hameri
ACCAGACTTCTCCCCACCAGACTCCTCACCACCAGATTCCTCCCCACCAGACTCCTCCCCACCCGACCTCCTCTCCACCCGACTCCTCCCGACCCGACTCCTCCCCACCAGACTCCTCCCCACCCCACCCGACTCCTCCACCCGACTCCTCCCCACCCCGACTCACTCCCGACCCGACTCTCCCCACCAGAACTCCTCTCCACCCCACCTGACTCCTCTCGTCCCGACTCCTCCCCACCAGACTCCTCTCCTCCCCACTCGACCTCCTCCTCACCCGACTCCTCCTGACCCGACTCCTCCCCAACCCGACTCCTCTCCACCCGACTCCTTCCCACCCGACTCCTCCCCACCCGACTCCTCCCCACCCCACCCGACTCCTCCCCACCCGACTCTTCCACACCTCACCGACTCCTCCCCACCCGACTCCTGCCCACCAGACTCCTCCCCACCAGACTCCTCCCCACCAGACTCCTCTCCACCAGACTCCCTCCCCACCCCCGACTCCTCTCCACCCGACTCCTCCCACACCACCGATTCCTCCCCACCCATACTCCTCCCGACCCGACTCCTCCCCCAAGGCTCCTCTCCACCCCCACCTGACTCCTCCCCCATACCGACTCCTCTCCACCAGACTCATCTCCACCCGACTCCTCCCACCCGATTCCTTCCCACACGACTCCTCCCACCCGACTCCTTCCCCATCCGACTTCCTCCATCCGACTCCTCCCCCCCCCCGTCTCCTCCCCACCCGACTCCTCCCCACCCGACTCATCCCAACCGACTCCTCCCCGACCCGACTCATCCCCACCCACCCGCCTCCTCCCACCAACTCCTTCCCACCCGACTCCTCCCCACTCGACTCCTCCCCACACCGACTCCTCCTGACCCGACTCCTCCCACCCCTACCGACTCCCTCCCACCCCACCGACTCCTCCCCACCCGACTCCTGCCCACCCGACTCCTCTCCAACCGACTCCTCCCACCGCCCACCCGCCTCCTCCCCACCCGACTCCTCCCCTACCCCACCCGACTCCTCCCCACCCGACTCCTACCAGCCCACCCCGACTCCTCCCCACCGAAATCCTGCCCACCCGACTCCTCTCCACCGACTCCTCCCCACCAGACTCCTCCCCACCAGACTCCTCCCACCCGACTCCTCACCACCCGACTCCCTCCCCACCAGGCTCCTCCCCACGCCCACC
Source organism: Chirona hameri (assembly GCA_036785665.1). Taxonomy (NCBI): domain Eukaryota; kingdom Metazoa; phylum Arthropoda; class Thecostraca; order Balanomorpha; family Balanidae; genus Chirona; species Chirona hameri. The sequence continues at coordinate 1,203 of JAXIVJ010009069.1, forward strand.
CGACTCCACCCCACCCGAATCCTCCGCCACCCGACTCCGACTCCCACCCGACTCCTCCACCCGCCACCAGACTCCTCCCCACCAGACTCCTCCCCACCACGACTCCTCCCCACCGAATCCTCCCCACCCGACTTCCCCCTCACACCAGACTCCTCCACACCAGACTCCTCCCACCGAACCTCCCTCCCCACCCCCACCCGACTCCTCCCCACGCGACTCCTCCCCACCCGACTCCTTCCCCCACAGACTCCTCCCCACCAGGCCTCCTCCCCCACCCGACTCCCTCCCCACCAGACTTATCCCCACCCCCACCCGACTCTCCTCCCTCCAGACTCCTCCCCCCCACTTCCCCACCCGACTCTTCCCCACCCGACTCATCCTCCCGACTCCACCCGACTCCTCCCACCAGACTCCTCCCCACCGACTCCTCTCCTCCCCACCCACCCACTCCTCCCACCCGACTCCTCCCACCAGACTCCCTCTCCCCACCAGACTCCTCCCCACCCCTACTCCCCCACCAGACTCCTCCCCACCCCCACCCGACTCCTCTCCACCGACTCCTCCCACCCGACTCCTCCCCACCAGACTCCTCCCCACCAGACTCCCTCCCCACCAGACTCCTCCCCACCGACTCCTCCACACCTGACTCCTCCCCACGACTCCTCTCACCCCCGACTCCTCTCCCCCACCAGACTCCTGCCCCACCAGATTTCTCCCCACCAGACTCCTCTCCACCCCCACCTGACTCCTCCCCAACCGACTCCTCCCCACCAGACTCCTCCCCACACTCCCACCCGACTCCTCCCCCAGACCTCTCTCCCCACCTGACTCCTCCCGAGCTGACTCCTCCCCACCAGACTCCTCTCCACCCCACCTGACTCTTCCCCACCCGACTCCTCTCCACCCGACTCATCCCCACCCGACTCCTCCCCACCCGACTCCTTCCCACCCGACTCCTCTCCACCCGACTCCTTCCCACCCGACATCTTCCCACCCGACTTCTCCCACCCGACTCCTCCCCACCCCCACCCGACTCCTCCCCACCCCACCCGGCCTCCTCCCCACCAGACTCCCCTGCCCAACCCGACTTACTCTCCACCCGACTCCTCCCCACCAGAATCCTCCCCACCAAAACTCCTCCCACCCGACTCTCCCACCCGACTCCTCCCCACCCACCCGACTCTTCCCCACCCACCCGACTCCTCACCACCGACCGACTCCTCCCCACCCCACCCGACTCCTCCCCACTCGACTCCCTTCCCACCCGACTCCTCCCACCCACCCGACTCTCCTCACCCGACTCCTCTCCACCCGACTCCTCCCCTACCAGGCTCCTCCCGACCCCCCACCCGACTCTCCTCTCCATCCGACTCCTCCCCACCCGACTCCTCCCCACCAGACTCCTCCCCACCCGACTCCTCTCCACCCGACTCCTCCCTACCAGGCTCCTCCTGACCCCCACCAGACTCCTCTCCATCCGACTCCTCCCCACCCGACTCCTCCCCCATCCAGACTCATCCCCGCCGACTCCTCCCCACCCGACTCCTCCCCACCAGGCTCCCTCCCCACCCGACTCCTCCCCACCAGACCTTCTCCCAACCCCACCCGGCTCCTTCCCACCAGAACTCCTCCCCACCCGACTCCTCCCCCACCCCACCCGACTCCTCCCCACCAGACTCCTCCCCACCCGACTCCTCCCCCACCCGACTCCTCCCCACCAGACTCCTCCCCACCCCACCCGACTCCTCCCCACCCACCGACTCCTCCCCACCAGACTCCTCCCCACCACCGACTCCTCCCCACCCCGACTCCTCCCCACCAGACTCCTCCCCATCCCGCCCGACTCCTCCCCAACCAACTCCTCCCCACCCGACTCCTCCCCACCCGACTCCTCCCCACCAGACTTCTCCCCACCAGACTCCTCACCACCAGATTCCTCCCCACCAGACTCCTCCCCACCCGACTCCTCTCCACCCGACTCCTCCCGACCCGACTCCTCCCCACCAGACTCCTCCCCACCCCACCCGACTCCTCCCCACCCGACTCCTCCCCACCCGACTCCTCCCGACCCGACTCCTCCCCACCAGACTCCTCTCCACCCCACCTGACTCCTCTCGTCCCGACTCCTCCCCACCAGACTCCTCTCCTCCCCACTCGACTCCTCTCACCCGACTCCTCCTGACCCGACTCCTCCCCACCCGACTCCTCTCCACCCGACTCCTTCCCACCGACTCCTCCCCACCCGACTCCTCCCCACCCCACCCGACTCCTCCCCACCCGACTCTTCCCACCCCACCCGACTCCTCCCCACCCGACTCCTGCCCACCAGACTCCTCCCCACCAGACTCCTCCCCACCAGACTCCTCTCCACCAGACTCCTCCCCACCCGACTCCTCTCCACCCGACTCCTCCCCACCCGATTCCTCCCCACCATACTCCTCCCGACCCGACTCCTCCCCCAGGCTCCTCTCCACCCCACCTGACTCCTCCCCATCCGACTCCTCTCCACCAGACTCATCTCCACCCGACTCCTCCCCACCCGATTCCTTCCCACCCGACTCCTCCCACCCGACTCCTTCCCATCCGACTCCTCCATTCCCGACTCCTCCCCCCCCCCCGTCTCCTCCCCACCCGACTCCTCCCCACCCGACTCATCCCCAACCGACTCCTCCCGACCCGACTCATCCCCACCCCACCCGCCTCCTCCCCACCAACTCCTTCCCACCCGACTCCTCCCCACTCGACTCCTCCCCACCCGACTCCTCCTGACCCGACTCCTCCCCACCCGACTCCTCCCACCCCACCCGACTCCTCCCCACCCGACTCCTGCCCACCCGACTCCTCTCCACCCGACTCCTCCCCACCCCACCCGCCTCCTCCCACCCGACTCCTCCCCACCCCACCCGACTCCTCCCCACCCGACTCCTACCACCCCACCCGACTCCTCCCCACCAGAATCCTGCCCACCCGACTCCTCTCCACCCGACTCCTCCCCACCAGACTCCTCCCCACCAGACTCCTCCCACCCGACTCCTCTCCACCCGACTCCTCCCCACCAGGCTCCTCCCCACCCCACCCGATTCCTCCCCACCCGACTCCTCCCCACCCGACTCCTCCCCACCCGACTCCTCCCCACCAGACTCCTCCCCACCAGACTCCTCCCCACCCGACTCCTCCCACCCGAATCCTCCCCACCAGACTCCTCCACACCAGACTCCTCCCACCAGACTCCTCCCCACCCCACCCGACTCCTCCCCACGCGACTCCTCCCCACCCGACTCCTTCCCACCAGACTCCTCCCCACCAGGCTCCTCCCCACCCGACTCCTCCCCACCAGACTTATCCCCACCCCACCCGACTCCTCCCCTCCAGACTCCTCCCCACCGACACTTCCCCACCCGACTCTTCCCCACCCGACTCCTCCCGACCCACCCGACTCCTCCCCACCAGACTCCTCCCCACCCCACCCGACTCCTCCCCACCCGACTCCTCCCCACCAGACTCCTCCCCACCAGACTCCTCCCCACCCTACTCCCCCACCAGACTCCTCCCCACCCCACCCGACTCCTCTCCAACCGACTCCTCTCCACCCGACTCCTCCCCACCAGACTCCTCCCCACCAGACTCCTCCCCACCAGACTCCTCCCCACCCGACTCCTCCCCACCAGACTCCTCCCCACCGACTCCTCTCCACCCGACTCCTCCCCACCAGACTCCTGCCCACCAGATTTCTCCCCACCAGACTCCTCTCCACCCCACCTGACTCCTCCCCAACCGACTCCTCCCCACCAGACTCCTCCCCACCCCACCCGACTCCTCCCCACTTGACTCCTCCCCACCTGACTCCTCCCGAGCTGACTCCTCCCCACCAGACTCCTCTCCACCCCACCTGACTCTTCCCCACCCGACTCCTCTCCACCCGACTCATCCCCACCCGACTCCTCCCCACCCGACTCCTTCCCACCCGACTCCTCCCACCCGACTCCTTCCCATCCGACTCATCCCCACCCCACCCGCCTCCTCCCCACCGACTCCTTCCCACCCGACTCCTCCCCACTCGACTCCTCCCCACCCGACTCCTCCTGCCACGACTCCTCCCCACCCGACTCCTCTCCACCCAACTCCTCCTCACCCGACTCCTCCCCACCCGACTCCTCTCCACCCGACTCCTTCCCACCCGACTTCTCCCCACCCGACTCCTCCCACCCGACTCCTCCCCACCCCACCCGACTCCTCCCCACCCCACCCACCTCCTCCCCACCAGACTCCTGCCCAACCCGACTACTCTCCACCCGACTCCTCCCCACCAGACTCCTCCCCACCAAACTCCTCCCCACCCGACTCCTCCCACCCGACTCCTCCCCACCCACCCGACTCCTCCCCACTCGACTCCTTCCCACCCGACTCCTCCCACCCACCCGACTCCTCCCCACCCGACTCCTCTCCACCCGACTCCTCCCTACCAGGCTCCTCCCGACCCCCACCCGACTCCTCTCCATCCGACTCCTCCCCACCAGACTCCTCCCCGCCCGACTCCTCCCCACCCGACTCCTCCCCACCAGACTCCTCCCCACCCGACTCCTCCCCACCCGACTCCTCCCCACCAGACTCCTCCACACCAGACTCCTCCCCACCGACCCCTGCCCAGTCCACCCAACTCCTCCCCACCAGACTCCTCCCCACCTGACTCCTCCCCACCCGACTCCTCCCCACCCGACTCCTCCCCACCCGACTCCTCCCCACCAGACTCCTCCCCACCAGACTCCTCCCCACCAGACTCCTCCCCACCAGACTCCTCCCCACCAGACTCCTCCCCACCAGACTCCTCCCCACCAGACTCCTCCCCACCAGACTCCTCCCCACCAGACTCCTCCCCACCAAACTCCTCCCCACCCGACTCCTCCCCACCCGACTCCTCCCTACCAGACTCCTCCACACCAGGCTCCTCCCCACCCAACTCCTCCCCACCAGACTTCTCCCCACCCCACCCGGCTCCTCCCCACCAGACTCCTCCCCACCCGACTCCTCCCCACCCCACCCGAATCCTCCCCACCAGACTCCTCCCCACCCGACTCCTCCCCACCAGACTCCTCCCCACCAGGCTCCTCCCCACCCGACCCCTCCCCACCAGACTTCTCCCCACCCCACCCGACTCCTCCCCACCAGACTCCTCCCCACCGACACTTCCCCACCCGACTCTTCCCCACTCGACTCCTCCCTACCCACCCGACTCCTCCCCACCAGACTCCTCCCCACCCCACCCGACTCCTCCCCACCCCACCCGACTCCTCCCCACCCGACTCCTCCCCACCAGACTCCTCCCCACCAGACTCCTCCCCACCCTACTCCCCCCACCAGACTCCTCCCCACCCCACCCGACTCCTCTCCAACCGACTCCTCTCCACCCGACTCCTCCCCACCAGACTCCTCCCCACCAGACTCTTCCCCACCAGACTCCTCAACACCAGACTCCTCCCCACCAGACTCCTCCCCACCGACTCCTCTCCACCCGACTCCTCCCCACCAGACTCCTCCCCACCAGACTCCTCTCCACACCACCTGACTCCTCCCCAACCGACTCCTCCCCACCAGACTCCTCCCCACCCCACCCGACTCCTCCCCACTTGACTCCTCCCCACCTGACTCCTCCCGAGCTGACTCCTCCCCACCAGACTCCTCTCCACCTCACCTGACTCCTCCCCACCCGACTCCTCTCCACCCGACTCCTCCCCACCAGACTCCTCCCCACCCGACTCCTCCCACCCGAATCCTCCCCACCAGACTCCTCCACACCAGACTCCTCCCACCAGACTCCTCCCCACCCCACCCGACTCCTCCCCACGCGACTCCTCCCCACCCGACTCCTTCCCACCAGACTCCTCCCCACCAGGCTCCTCCCCACCCGACTCCTCCCCACCAGACTTATCCCCACCCCACCCGACTCCTCCCCTCCAGACTCCTCCCCACCGACACTTCCCCACCCGACTCTTCCCCACCCGACTCCTCCCGACCCACCCGACTCCTCCCCACCAGACTCCTCCCCACCCCACCCGACTCCTCCCCACCCGACTCCTCCCCACCAGACTCCTCCCCACCAGACTCCTCCCCACCCTACTCCCCCACCAGACTCCTCCCCACCCCACCCGACTCCTCTCCAACCGACTCCTCTCCACCCGACTCCTCCCCACCAGACTCCTCCCCACCAGACTCCTCCCCACCAGACTCCTCAACACCAGACTCCTCCCCACCAGACTCCTCCCCACCGACTCCTCTCCACCCGACTCCTCCCCACCAGACTCCTCCCCACCAGATTTCTCCCCACCAGACTCCTCTCCACCCCACCTGACTCCTCCCCAACCGACTCCTCCCCACCAGACTCCTCCCCACCCCACCCGACTCCTCCCCACTTGACTCCTCCCCACCTGACTCCTCCCGAGCTGACTCCTCCCCACCAGACTCCTCTCCACCCCACCTGACTCTTCCCCACCCGACTCCTCTCCACCCGACTCATCCCCACCCGACTCCTCCCCACCCGACTCCTTCCCACCCGACTCCTCCCACCCGACTCCTTCCCATCCGACTGATCCCCACCCCACCCGCCTCCTCCCCACCGACTCCTTCCCACCCGACTCCTCCCCACTCGACTCCTCCCCACCCGACTCCTCCTGCCACGACTCCTCCCCACCCGACTCCTCTCCCCCCAACTCCTCCTCACCCGACTCCTCCCCACCCGACTCCTCTCCACCCGACTCCTTCCCACCCGACTTTTCCCACCCGACTCCTCCCACCCGACTCCTCCCCACCCCACCCGACTCCTCCCCACCCCACCCACCTCCTCCCCACCAGACTCCTGCCCAACCCGACTACTCTCCACCCGACTCCTCCCCACCAGACTCCTCCCCACCAAACTCCTCCCCACCCGACTCCTCCCACCCGACTCCTCCCCACCCACCCGACTCTTCCCCACCCCACCCGACTCCTCCCACCCGACTCCTCCCCACCCACCCGACTCCTCCCCACTCGACTCCTTCCCACCCGACTCCTCCCACCCACCCGACTCCTCCCCACCCGACTCCTCTCCACCCGACTCCTCCCTACCAGGCTCCTCCCGACCCCCACCCGACTCCTCTCCATCCGACTCCTCCCCACCGACTCCTCCCCACCAGACTCCTCCCCGCCCGACTCCTCCCCACCCGACTCCTCCCCACCAGACTCCTCCCCACCCGACTCCTCCCCACCCGACTCCTCCCCACCAGACTCCTCCACACCAGACTCCTCCCCACCGACCCCTGCCCAGTCCACCCAACTCCTCCCCACCAGACTCCTCCCCACCTGACTCCTCCCCACCCGACTCCTCCCCACCCGACTCCTCCCCACCCGACTCCTCCCCACCAGACTCCTCCCCACCAGACTCCTCCCCACCAGACTCCTCCCCACCAGACTCCTCCCCACCAGACTCCTCCCCACCAAACTCCTCCCCACCCGACTCCTCCCCACCCGACTCCTCTCCACCAGACTCCTCCACACCAGGCTCCTCCCCACCCAACTCCTCCCCACCAGACTTCTCCCCACCCCACCCGGCTCCTCCCCACCAGACTCCTCCCCACCCGACTCCTCCCCACCCCACCCGAATCCTCCCCACCAGACTCCTCCCCACCCGACTCCTCCCCACCAGACTCCTCCCCACCAGGCTCCTCCCCACCCGACCCCTCCCCACCAGACTTCTCCCCACCCCACCCGACTCCTCCCCACCAGACTCCTCCCCACCGACACTTCCCCACCCGACTCTTCCCCACTCGACTCCTCCCTACCCACCCGACTCCTCCCCACCAGACTCCTCCCCACCCCACCCGACTCCTCCCCACCCCACCCGACTCCTCCCCACCCGACTCCTCCCCACCAGACTCCTCCCCACCAGACTCCTCCCCACCCTACTCCCCCCACCAGACTCCTCCCCACCCCACCCGACTCCTCTCCAACCGACTCCTCTCCACCCGACTCCTCCCCACCAGACTCCTCCCCACCAGACTCTTCCCCACCAGACTCCTCAACACCAGACTCCTCCCCACCAGACTCCTCCCCACCGACTCCTCTCCACCCGACTCCTCCCCACCAGACTCCTCCCCACCAGACTCCTCTCCACACCACCTGACTCCTCCCCAACCGACTCCTCCCCACCAGACTCCTCCCCACCCCACCCGACTCCTCCCCACTTGACTCCTCCCCACCTGACTCCTCCCGAGCTGACTCCTCCCCACCAGACTCCTCTCCACCTCACCTGACTCCTCCCCACCCGACTCCTCTCCACCCGACTCATCCCCACCCGACTCCTCCCCACCCGACTCCTTCCCACCCGACTCCTCCCACCCGACTCCTTCCCATCCGACTCATCCCCACCCCACCCGCCTCCTCCCCACCGACTCCTTCCCACCCGACTCCTCCCCACTCGACTCCTCCCCACCCGACTCCTCCTGCCACGACTCCTCCCCACCCGACTCCTCTCCACCCGACTCCTTCCCACCCGACATCTTCCCACCCGACTTCTCCCACCCGACTCCTCCCCACCCCACCCGACTCCTCCCCACCCCACCCGCCTCCTCCCCACCAGACTCCTGCCCAACCCGACTACTCTCCACCCGACTCCTCCCCACCAGACTCCTCCCCACCAAACTCCTCCCCACCCGACTCCTCCCACCCGACTCCTCCCCACCCACCCGACTCTTCCCCACCCCACCCGACTCCTCCCACCCGACTCCTCCCCACCCACCCGACTCCTCCCCACTCGACTCCTTCCCACCCGACTCCTCCCACCCACCCGACTCCTCCTCACCCGACTCCTCTCCACCCGACTCCTCCCTACCAGGCTCCTCCCGACCCCCACCCGACTCCTCTCCATCCGACTCCTCCCCACCCGACTCCTCCCCACCAGACTCCTCCCCACCCGACTCCTCTCCACCCGACTCCTCCCTACCAGGCTCCTCCTGACCCCCACCAGACTCCTCTCCATCCGACTCCTCCCCACCCGACTCCTCCCCACCAGACTCATCCCCGCCCGACTCCTCCCCACCCGACTCCTCCCCACCAGGCTCCTCCCCACCCGACTCCTCCCCACCAGACTTCTCCCAACCCCACCCGGCTCCTCCCCACCAGACTCCTCCCCACCCGACTCCTCCCCACCCCACCCGACTCCTCCCCACCAGACTCCTCCCCACCCGACTCCTCCCCACCCGACTCCTCCCCACCAGACTCCTCCCCACCCCACCCGACTCCTCCCCACCCACCCGACTCCTCCCCACCAGACTCCTCCCCACCAGACTCCTCCCCACCCGACTCCTCCCCACCAGACTCCTCCCCATCCCGCCCGACTCCTCCCCAACCAACTCCTCCCCACCCGACTCCTCCCCACCCGACTCCTCCCCACCAGACTTCTCCCCACCAGACTCCTCACCACCAGATTCCTCCCCACCAGACTCCTCCCCACCCGACTCCTCTCCACCCGACTCCTCCCGACCCGACTCCTCCCCACCAGACTCCTCCCCACCCCACCCGACTCCTCCCCACCCGACTCCTCCCCACCCGACTCCTCCCGACCCGACTCCTCCCCACCAGACTCCTCTCCACCCCACCTGACTCCTCTCGTCCCGACTCCTCCCCACCAGACTCCTCTCCTCCCCACTCGACTCCTCCTCACCCGACTCCTCCTGACCCGACTCCTCCCCACCCGACTCCTCTCCACCCGACTCCTTCCCACCGACTCCTCCCCACCCGACTCCTCCCCACCCCACCCGACTCCTCCCCACCCGACTCTTCCCACCCCACCCGACTCCTCCCCACCCGACTCCTGCCCACCAGACTCCTCCCCACCAGACTCCTCCCCACCAGACTCCTCTCCACCAGACTCCTCCCCACCCGACTCCTCTCCACCCGACTCCTCCCCACCCGATTCCTCCCCACCATACTCCTCCCGACCCGACTCCTCCCCCAGGCTCCTCTCCACCCCACCTGACTCCTCCCCATCCGACTCCTCTCCACCAGACTCATCTCCACCCGACTCCTCCCCACCCGATTCCTTCCCACCCGACTCCTCCCACCCGACTCCTTCCCATCCGACTCCTCCATTCCCGACTCCTCCCCCCCCCCGTCTCCTCCCCACCCGACTCCTCCCCACCCGACTCATCCCCAACCGACTCCTCCCGACCCGACTCATCCCCACCCCACCCGCCTCCTCCCCACCAACTCCTTCCCACCCGACTCCTCCCCACTCGACTCCTCCCCACCCGACTCCTCCTGACCCGACTCCTCCCCACCCGACTCCTCCCACCCCACCCGACTCCTCCCCACCCGACTCCTGCCCACCCGACTCCTCTCCACCCGACTCCTCCCCACCCCACCCGCCTCCTCCCACCCGACTCCTCCCCACCCCACCCGACTCCTCCCCACCCGACTCCTACCACCCCACCCGACTCCTCCCCACCAGAATCCTGCCCACCCCGACTCCTCTCCACCCGACTCCTCCCCACCAGACTCCTCCCCACCAGACTCCTCCCACCCGACTCCTCTCCACCCGACTCCTCCCCACCAGGCTCCTCCCCACCCCACCCGATTCCTCCCCACCCGACTCCTCCCCACCCGACTCCTCCCCACCCGACTCCTCCCCACCAGACTCCTCCCCACCAGACTCCTCCCCACCCGACTCCTCCCACCCGAATCCTCCCCACCAGACTCCTCCACACCAGACTTCTCCCACCAGACTCCTCCCCACCCCACCCGACTCCTCCCCACGCGACTCCTCCCCACCCGACTCCTTCCCACCAGACTCCTCCCCACCAGGCTCCTCCCCACCCGACTCCTCCCCACCAGACTTATCCCCACCCCACCCGACTCCTCCCCTCCAGACTCCTCCCCACCGACACTTCCCCACCCGACTCTTCCCCACCCGACTCCTCCCGACCCACCCGACTCCTCCCCACCAGACTCCTCCCCACCCCACCCGACTCCTCCCCACCCGACTCCTCCCCACCAGACTCCTCCCCACCAGACTCCTCCCCACCCTACTCCCCCACCAGACTCCTCCCCACCCCACCCGACTCCTCTCCAACCGACTCCTCTCCACCCGACTCCTCCCCACCAGACTCCTCCCCACCAGACTCCTCCCCACCAGACTCTATCTCCCCACCCGACTCCTCCCCACCAGAACTCCTCCCCACCGACTCCTCTCCACCCGACTCCTCCCCACCAGACTCCTGCCCACCAGATTCTCCCCACCAGACTCCTCTCCACCCCACCTGACTCCTCCCCACCGACTCCTCCCCACCAGACTCCTCCCCACCCCACCCGACTCCTCCCCACTTGACTCCTCCCCACCTGACTCCTCCCGAGCTGACCTCCTCCCCACCAGACTCCTCTCCACCCCACCTGACTCTTCCCCACCCGACTCCTCTCCACCCGACTCATCCCCACCCGACTCCTCCCCACCCGACTCCTTCCCACCCGACTCCTCTCCACCCGACTCCTTTCCCACCCGACATCTCCCACCCGACTTCTCACCACCCCGACTCCTCCCCACCCCACCCGACTCCTCCCCACCCCACCCGCCTCCTCCCCACCAGACTCCTGCCCAACCCGACTACTCTCCACCCGACTCCTCCCACCAGACTCCTCCCCACCAAACTTCCTCCCCACCCGACTCCTCCCACCCGACTCCTCCCCACCCACCCGACTCTTCCCCACCCCACCCGACTCCTCCCACCCGACTCCTCCCCACCCACCCGACTCCTCCCCACTCGACTCCTTCCCACCCGACTCCTCCCACCCACCCGACTCCTCCTCACCCGACTCCTCTCCACCCGACTCCTCCCTACCAGGCTCCTCCGACCCCACCCGACTCCTCTCCATCCGACTCCTCCCCACCCGACTCCTCCCCACCAGACTCCTCCCCACCCGACTCCTCTCCACCCGACTCCTCCCTACCAGGCTCCTCCTGACCCCCTCACCAGACTCCTCTCCATCCGACTCCTCCCACCCGACTCCTCCCCACCAGACTCATCCCGCCCGACTCCTCCCCACCCGACTCCTCCCCACCAGGCTCCTCCCCACCCGACTCCTCCCCACCAGACTTCTCCCAACCCCACCGGCTCCTCCCCACCAGACTCCTCCCCACCCGACTCCTCCCCACCCCACCCGACTCCTCCCCACCAGACTCCTCCCCACCCGACTCCTCCCCACCCGACTCCTCCCCACCAGACTCCTCCCCACCCCACCCGACTCCTCCCCACCCACCCGACTCCTCCCCACCAGACTCCTCCCCACCCAGACTCCTCCCCACCCGACTCCTACCCACCAGACTCCTCCCCATCCCGCCCGACTCCTCCCCAACCAACTCTCCCCACCCGACTCCTCCCCACCCGACTCCTCCCCACCAGACTTCTCCCCACCAGACTCTCTCACCACCAGATTCCTCCCCACCAGACTCCTCCCCACCCGACTCACTCTCCACCCGACTCCTCCCGACCCGACTCCTCCCCACCAGACTCCTCCCCACCCCACCCGACTCCTCCCCACCCGACTCCTCCCCACCCGACTCCTCCCGACCCGACTCCTCCCACCAGACTCCTCTCCACCCCACCTGACTCCTCTCGTCCCGACTCCTCCCCACCAGACTCCTCTCCTCCCCACTCGACTCCTCCTCACCCGACTCCTCCTGACCCGACTCCTCCCCACCCGACTCCTCTCCACCCGACTCCTTCCCACCGACTCCTCCCCACCCGACTCCTCCCCACCCCCACCCGACTCCTCCCCACCCGACTCTTCCCACCCCACCCGACTCCTCCCCACCCGACTCCTGCCCACCAGACTCCTCCCCACCAGACTCCTCCCCACCAGACTCCTCTCCACCAGACTCCTCTCCCACCCGACTCCTCTCCACCCGACTCCTCCCCACCCGATTCCTCCCCACCATACTCCTCCCGACCCGACTCCTCCCCAGGCTCCTCTCACCACCCACCCTGACTCCTCCCCATCCGACTCCTCTCCACCGACTCATCTCCACCCGACTCCTCCCCACCCGATTCCTTCCCACCCGACTCCTCCCACCCGACTCCTTCCCATCCGACTCCTCCATTCCCGACTCCTCCCCCCCCCCCGTCTCCTCCCCACCCGACTCCTCCCCACCCGACTCATCCCCAACCGACTCCTCCCGACCCGACTCATCCCCACCCCACCCGCCTCCTCCCCACCAACTCCTTCCCACCCGACTCCTCCCCACTCGACTCCTCCCCACCCGACTCCTCCTGACCCGACTCCTCCCCACCCGACTCCTCCCACCCCACCCGACTCCTCCCCACCCGACTCCTGCCCACCCGACTCCTCTCCACCCGACTCCTCCCCACCCCACCCGCCTCCTCCCACCCGACTCCTCCCCACCCCACCCGACTCCTCCCCACCCGACTCCTACCACCCCACCCGACTCCTCCCCACCAGAATCCTGCCCACCCGACTCCTCTCCACCCGACTCCTCCCCACCAGACTCCTCCCCACCAGACTCCTCCCACCCGACTCCTCTCCACCCGACTCCTCCCCACCAGGCTCCTCCCCACCCCACCCGATTCCTCCCCACCCGACTCCTCCCCACCCGACTCCTCCCCACCCGACTCCTCCCCACCAGACTCCTCCCCACCAGACTCCTCCCCACCCGACTCCTCCCACCCGAATCCTCCCCACCAGACTCCTCCACACCAGACTCCTCCCACCAGACTCCTCCCCACCCCACCCGACTCCTCCCCACGCGACTCCTCCCCACCCGACTCCTTCCCACCAGACTCCTCCCCACCAGGCTCCTCCCCACCCGACTCCTCCCCACCAGACTTATCCCCACCCCACCCGACTCCTCCCCTCCAGACTCCTCCCCACCGACACTTCCCCACCCGACTCTTCCCCACCCGACTCCTCCCGACCCACCCGACTCCTCCCCACCAGACTCCTCCCCACCCCACCCGACTCCTCCCCACCCGACTCCTCCCCACCAGACTCCTCCCCACCAGACTCCTCCCCACCCTACTCCCCCACCAGACTCCTCCCCACCCCACCCGACTCCTCTCCAACCGACTCCTCTCCACCCGACTCCTCCCCACCAGACTCCTCCCCACCAGACTCCTCCCCACCAGACTCCTCCCCACCCGACTCCTCCCCACCAGACTCCTCCCCACCGACTCCTCTCCACCCGACTCCTCCCCACCAGACTCCTGCCCACCAGATTTCTCCCCACCAGACTCCTCTCCACCCCACCTGACTCCTCCCCAACCGACTCCTCCCCACCAGACTCCTCCCCACCCCACCCGACTCCTCCCCACTTGACTCCTCCCCACCTGACTCCTCCCGAGCTGACTCCTCCCCACCAGACTCCTCTCCACCCCACCTGACTCTTCCCCACCCGACTCCTCTCCACCCGACTCATCCCCACCCGACTCCTCCCCACCCGACTCCTTCCCACCCGACTCCTCCCACCCGACTCCTTCCCATCCGACTCATCCCCACCCCACCCGCCTCCTCCCCACCGACTCCTTCCCACCCGACTCCTCCCCACTCGACTCCTCCCCACCCGACTCCTCCTGCCACGACTCCTCCCCACCCGACTCCTCTCCACCCAACTCCTCCTCACCCGACTCCTCCCCACCCGACTCCTCTCCACCCGACTCCTTCCCACCCGACTTCTCCCCACCCGACTCCTCCCACCCGACTCCTCCCCACCCCACCCGACTCCTCCCCACCCCACCCACCTCCTCCCCACCAGACTCCTGCCCAACCCGACTACTCTCCACCCGACTCCTCCCCACCAGACTCCTCCCCACCAAACTCCTCCCCACCCGACTCCTCCCACCCGACTCCTCCCCACCCACCCGACTCCTCCCCACTCGACTCCTTCCCACCCGACTCCTCCCACCCACCCGACTCCTCCCCACCCGACTCCTCTCCACCCGACTCCTCCCTACCAGGCTCCTCCCGACCCCCACCCGACTCCTCTCCATCCGACTCCTCCCCACCAGACTCCTCCCCGCCCGACTCCTCCCCACCCGACTCCTCCCCACCAGACTCCTCCCCACCCGACTCCTCCCCACCCGACTCCTCCCCACCAGACTCCTCCACACCAGACTCCTCCCCACCGACCCCTGCCCAGTCCACCCAACTCCTCCCCACCAGACTCCTCCCCACCTGACTCCTCCCCACCCGACTCCTCCCCACCCGACTCCTCCCCACCCGACTCCTCCCCACCAGACTCCTCCCCACCAGACTCCTCCCCACCAGACTCCTCCCCACCAGACTCCTCCCCACCAGACTCCTCCCCACCAGACTCCTCCCCACCAAACTCCTCCCCACCCGACTCCTCCCCACCCGACTCCTCCCCACCAGACTCCTCCACACCAGGCTCCTCCCCACCCAACTCCTCCCCACCAGACTTCTCCCCACCCCACCCGGCTCCTCCCCACCAGACTCCTCCCCACCCGACTCCTCCCCACCCCACCCGAATCCTCCCCACCAGACTCCTCCCCACCCGACTCCTCCCCACCAGACTCCTCCCCACCAGGCTCCTCCCCACCCGACCCCTCCCCACCAGACTTCTCCCCACCCCACCCGACTCCTCCCCACCAGACTCCTCCCCACCGACACTTCCCCACCCGACTCTTCCCCACTCGACTCCTCCCTACCCACCCGACTCCTCCCCACCAGACTCCTCCCCACCCCACCCGACTCCTCCCCACCCCACCCGACTCCTCCCCACCCGACTCCTCCCCACCAGACTCCTCCCCACCAGACTCCTCCCCACCCTACTCCCCCCACCAGACTCCTCCCCACCCCACCCGACTCCTCTCCAACCGACTCCTCTCCACCCGACTCCTCCCCACCAGACTCCTCCCCACCAGACTCTTCCCCACCAGACTCCTCAACACCAGACTCCTCCCCACCAGACTCCTCCCCACCGACTCCTCTCCACCCGACTCCTCCCCACCAGACTCCTCCCCACCAGACTCCTCTCCACACCACCTGACTCCTCCCCAACCGACTCCTCCCCACCAGACTCCTCCCCACCCCACCCGACTCCTCCCCACTTGACTCCTCCCCACCTGACTCCTCCCGAGCTGACTCCTCCCCACCAGACTCCTCTCCACCTCACCTGACTCCTCCCCACCCGACTCCTCTCCACCCGACTCCTCCCCACCAGACTCCTCCCCACCCGACTCCTCCCACCCGAATCCTCCCCACCAGACTCCTCCACACCAGACTCCTCCCACCAGACTCCTCCCCACCCCACCCGACTCCTCCCCACGCGACTCCTCCCCACCCGACTCCTTCCCACCAGACTCCTCCCCACCAGGCTCCTCCCCACCCGACTCCTCCCCACCAGACTTATCCCCACCCCACCCGACTCCTCACCTCCAGACTCCTCCCCACCGACACTTCCCCACCCGACTCTTCCCCACCCGACTCCTCCCGACCCACCCGACTCCTCCCCACCAGACTCCTCCCCACCCCACCCGACTCCTCCCCACCCGACTCCTCCCCACCAGACTCCTCCCCACCAGACTCCTCCCCACCCTACTCCCCCACCAGACTCCTCCCCACCCCACCCGACTCCTCTCCAACCGACTCCTCTCCACCCGACTCCTCCCCACCAGACTCCTCCCCACCAGACTCCTCCCCACCAGACTCCTCAACACCAGACTCCTCCCCACCAGGCTCCTCCCCACCGACTCCTCTCCACCCGACTCCTCCCCACCAGACTCCTCCCCACCAGATTTCTCCCCACCAGACTCCTCTCCACCCCACCTGACTCCTCCCCAACCGACTCCTCCCCACCAGACTCCTCCCCACCCCACCCGACTCCTCCCCACTTGACTCCTCCCCACCTGACTCCTCCCGAGCTGACTCCTCCCCACCAGACTCCTCTCCACCCCACCTGACTCTTCCCCACCCGACTCCTCTCCACCCGACTCATCCCCACCCGACTCCTCCCCACCCGACTCCTTCCCACCCGACTCCTCCCACCCGACTCCTTCCCATCCGACTGATCCCCACCCCACCCGCCTCCTCCCCACCGACTCCTTCCCACCCGACTCCTCCCCACTCGACTCCTCCCCACCCGACTCCTCCTGCCACGACTCCTCCCCACCCGACTCCTCTCCACCCAACTCCTCCTCACCCGACTCCTCCCCACCCGACTCCTCTCCACCCGACTCCTTCCCACCCGACTTTTCCCACCCGACTCCTCCCACCCGACTCCTCCCCACCCCACCCGACTCCTCCCCACCCCACCCACCTCCTCCCCACCAGACTCCTGCCCAACCCGACTACTCTCCACCCGACTCCTCCCCACCAGACTCCTCCCCACCAAACTCCTCCCCACCCGACTCCTCCCACCCGACTCCTCCCCACCCACCCGACTCTTCCCCACCCCACCCGACTCCTCCCACCCGACTCCTCCCCACCCACCCGACTCCTCCCCACTCGACTCCTTCCCACCCGACTCCTCCCACCCACCCGACTCCTCCCCACCCGACTCCTCTCCACCCGACTCCTCCCTACCAGGCTCCTCCCGACCCCCACCCGACTCCTCTCCATCCGACTCCTCCCCACCGACTCCTCCCCACCAGACTCCTCCCCGCCCGACTCCTCCCCACCCGACTCCTCCCCACCAGACTCCTCCCCACCCGACTCCTCCCCACCCGACTCCTCCCCACCAGACTCCTCCACACCAGACTCCTCCCCACCGACCCCTGCCCAGTCCACCCAACTCCTCCCCACCAGACTCCTCCCCACCTGACTCCTCCCCACCCGACTCCTCCCCACCCGACTCCTCCCCACCCGACTCCTCCCCACCAGACTCCTCCCCACCAGACTCCTCCCCAC
The DNA here is from genome assembly GCA_036785665.1 of Chirona hameri. Taxonomy (NCBI): domain Eukaryota; kingdom Metazoa; phylum Arthropoda; class Thecostraca; order Balanomorpha; family Balanidae; genus Chirona; species Chirona hameri. The sequence continues at coordinate 19,104 of JAXIVJ010009069.1, forward strand.
CAGACTCCTCCCCACCAGACTCCTCCCCACCAGACTCCTCCCCACCAAACTCCTCCCCACCCGACTCCTCCCCACCCGACTCCTCCCCACCAGACTCCTCCACACCAGGCTCCTCCCCACCCAACTCCTCCCCACCAGACTTCTCCCCACCCCACCCGGCTCCTCCCCACCAGACTCCTCCCCACCCGACTCCTCCCCACCCCACCCGAATCCTCCCCACCAGACTCCTCCCCACCCGACTCCTCCCCACCAGACTCCTCCCCACCAGGCTCCTCCCCACCCGACCCCTCCCCACCAGACTTCTCCCCACCCCACCCGACTCCTCCCCACCAGACTCCTCCCCACCGACACTTCCCCACCCGACTCTTCCCCACTCGACTCCTCCCTACCCACCCGACTCCTCCCCACCAGACTCCTCCCCACCCCACCCGACTCCTCCCCACCCCACCCGACTCCTCCCCACCCGACTCCTCCCCACCAGACTCCTCCCCACCAGACTCCTCCCCACCCTACTCCCCCCACCAGACTCCTCCCCACCCCACCCGACTCCTCTCCAACCGACTCCTCTCCACCCGACTCCTCCCCACCAGACTCCTCCCCACCAGACTCTTCCCCACCAGACTCCTCAACACCAGACTCCTCCCCACCAGACTCCTCCCCACCGACTCCTCTCCACCCGACTCCTCCCCACCAGACTCCTCCCCACCAGACTCCTCTCCACACCACCTGACTCCTCCCCAACCGACTCCTCCCCACCAGACTCCTCCCCACCCCACCCGACTCCTCCCCACTTGACTCCTCCCCACCTGACTCCTCCCGAGCTGACTCCTCCCCACCAGACTCCTCTCCACCTCACCTGACTCCTCCCCACCCGACTCCTCTCCACCCGACTCATCCCCACCCGACTCCTCCCCACCCGACTCCTTCCCACCCGACTCCTCCCACCCGACTCCTTCCCATCCGACTCATCCCCACCCCACCCGCCTCCTCCCCACCGACTCCTTCCCACCCGACTCCTCCCCACTCGACTCCTCCCCACCCGACTCCTCCTGCCACGACTCCTCCCCACCCGACTCCTCTCCACCCGACTCCTTCCCACCCGACATCTTCCCACCCGACTTCTCCCACCCGACTCCTCCCCACCCCACCCGACTCCTCCCCACCCCACCCGCCTCCTCCCCACCAGACTCCTGCCCAACCCGACTACTCTCCACCCGACTCCTCCCCACCAGACTCCTCCCCACCAAACTCCTCCCCACCCGACTCCTCCCACCCGACTCCTCCCCACCCACCCGACTCTTCCCCACCCCACCCGACTCCTCCCACCCGACTCCTCCCCACCCACCCGACTCCTCCCCACTCGACTCCTTCCCACCCGACTCCTCCCACCCACCCGACTCCTCCTCACCCGACTCCTCTCCACCCGACTCCTCCCTACCAGGCTCCTCCCGACCCCCACCCGACTCCTCTCCATCCGACTCCTCCCCACCCGACTCCTCCCCACCAGACTCCTCCCCACCCGACTCCTCTCCACCCGACTCCTCCCTACCAGGCTCCTCCTGACCCCCACCAGACTCCTCTCCATCCGACTCCTCCCCACCCGACTCCTCCCCACCAGACTCATCCCCGCCCGACTCCTCCCCACCCGACTCCTCCCCACCAGGCTCCTCCCCACCCGACTCCTCCCCACCAGACTTCTCCCAACCCCACCCGGCTCCTCCCCACCAGACTCCTCCCCACCCGACTCCTCCCCACCCCACCCGACTCCTCCCCACCAGACTCCTCCCCACCCGACTCCTCCCCACCCGACTCCTCCCCACCAGACTCCTCCCCACCCCACCCGACTCCTCCCCACCCACCCGACTCCTCCCCACCAGACTCCTCCCCACCAGACTCCTCCCCACCCGACTCCTCCCCACCAGACTCCTCCCCATCCCGCCCGACTCCTCCCCAACCAACTCCTCCCCACCCGACTCCTCCCCACCCGACTCCTCCCCACCAGACTTCTCCCCACCAGACTCCTCACCACCAGATTCCTCCCCACCAGACTCCTCCCCACCCGACTCCTCTCCACCCGACTCCTCCCGACCCGACTCCTCCCCACCAGACTCCTCCCCACCCCACCCGACTCCTCCCCACCCGACTCCTCCCCACCCGACTCCTCCCGACCCGACTCCTCCCCACCAGACTCCTCTCCACCCCACCTGACTCCTCTCGTCCCGACTCCTCCCCACCAGACTCCTCTCCTCCCCACTCGACTCCTCCTCACCCGACTCCTCCTGACCCGACTCCTCCCCACCCGACTCCTCTCCACCCGACTCCTTCCCACCGACTCCTCCCCACCCGACTCCTCCCCACCCCACCCCGACTCCTCCCCACCCGACTCTTCCCACCCCACCCGACTCCTCCCCACCCGACTCCTGCCCACCAGACTCCTCCCCACCAGACTCCTCCCCACCAGACTCCTCTCCACCAGACTCCTCCCCACCCGACTCCTCTCCACCCGACTCCTCCCCACCCGATTCCTCCCCACCATACTCCTCCCGACCCGACTCCTCCCCCAGGCTCCTCTCCACCCCACCTGACTCCTCCCCATCCGACTCCTCTCCACCAGACTCATCTCCACCCGACTCCTCCCCACCCGATTCCTTCCCACCCGACTCCTCCCACCCGACTCCTTCCCATCCGACTCCTCCATTCCCGACTCCTCCCCCCCCCCCCGTCTCATCCCCAACCGACTCCTCCCGACCCGACTCATCCCCACCCCACCCGCCTCCTCCCCACCAACTCCTTCCCACCCGACTCCTCCCCACTCGACTCCTCCCCACCCGACTCCTCCTGACCCGACTCCTCCCCACCCGACTTCTCCCCACCAACTCCATCCCAGCCGACTCCTCCCCACTCGACTCCTCCCCACCCGACTCCTCCTGACCCGACTCCTCCCCACCCGACTCCTCTCCACCCGACTCCTTCCACCGACTCCTCCCCACCCGACTCCTCCCCACCCCACCCGACTCCTCCCCACCCGACTCCTCCCACCCCACCCGACTCCTCCCCACCCGACTCCTGCCCACCCGACTCCTCTCCACCCGACTCCTCCCCACCCCACCCGCCTCCTCCCACCCGACTCCTCCCCACCCCACCCGACTCCTCCCCACCCGACTCCTACCACCCCACCCGACTCCTCCCCACCAGAATCCTGCCCACCCGACTCCTCTCCACCCGACTCCTCCCCACCAGACTCCTCCCCACCAGACTCCTCCCACCCGACTCCTCCCCACCAGGCTCCTCCCCACCCCACCCGATTCCTCCCCACCCGACTCCTCCCCACCCGACTCCTCCCCACCCGACTCCTCCCCACCAGACTCCTCCCCACCAGACTCCTCCCCACCCGACTCCTCCCACCCGAATCCTCCCCACCAGACTCCTCCACACCAGACTCCTCCCACCAGACTCCTCCCCACCCCACCCGACTCCTCCCCACGCGACTCCTCCCCACCCGACTCCTTCCCACCAGACTCCTCCCCACCAGGCTCCTCCCCACCCGACTCCTCCCCACCAGACTTATCCCCACCCCACCCGACTCCTCCCCTCCAGACTCCTCCCCACCGACACTTCCCCACCCGACTCTTCCCCACCCGACTCCTCCCGACCCACCCGACTCCTCCCCACCAGACTCCTCCCCACCCCACCCGACTCCTCCCCACCCGACTCCTCCCCACCAGACTCCTCCCCACCAGACTCCTCCCCACCCTACTCCCCCACCAGACTCCTCCCCACCCCACCCGACTCCTCTCCAACCGACTCCTCTCCACCCGACTCCTCCCCACCAGACTCCTCCCCACCAGACTCCTCCCCACCAGACTCCTCAACACCAGACTCCTCCCCACCAGACTCCTCCCCACCGACTCCTCTCCACCCGACTCCTCCCCACCAGACTCCTCCCCACCAGATTTCTCCCCACCAGACTCCTCTCCACCCCACCTGACTCCTCCCCAACCGACTCCTCCCCACCAGACTCCTCCCCACCCCACCCGACTCCTCCCCACTTGACTCCTCCCCACCTGACTCCTCCCGAGCTGACTCCTCCCCACCAGACTCCTCTCCACCCCACCTGACTCTTCCCCACCCGACTCCTCTCCACCCGACTCATCCCCACCCGACTCCTCCCCACCCGACTCCTTCCCACCCGACTCCTCCCACCCGACTCCTTCCCATCCGACTCATCCCCACCCCACCCGCCTCCTCCCCACCGACTCCTTCCCACCCGACTCCTCCCCACTCGACTCCTCCCCACCCGACTCCTCCTGCCACGACTCCTCCCCACCCGACTCCTCTCCACCCAACTCCTCCTCACCCGACTCCTCCCCACCCGACTCCTCTCCACCCGACTCCTTCCCACCCGACTTCTCCCCACCCGACTCCTCCCACCCGACTCCTCCCCACCCCACCCGACTCCTCCCCACCCCACCCACCTCCTCCCCACCAGACTCCTGCCCAACCCGACTACTCTCCACCCGACTCCTCCCCACCAGACTCCTCCCCACCAAACTCCTCCCCACCCGACTCCTCCCACCCGACTCCTCCCCACCCACCCGACTCTTCCCCACCCCACCCGACTCCTCCCACCCGACTCCTCCCCACCCACCCGACTCCTCCCCACTCGACTCCTTCCCACCCGACTCCTCCCACCCACCCGACTCCTCCCCACCCGACTCCTCTCCACCCGACTCCTCCCTACCAGGCTCCTCCCGACCCCCACCCGACTCCTCTCCATCCGACTCCTCCCCACCGACTCCTCCCCACCAGACTCCTCCCCGCCCGACTCCTCCCCACCCGACTCCTCCCCACCAGACTCCTCCCCACCCGACTCCTCCCCACCCGACTCCTCCCCACCAGACTCCTCCACACCAGACTCCTCCCCACCGACCCCTGCCCAGTCCACCCAACTCCTCCCCACCAGACTCCTCCCCACCTGACTCCTCCCCACCCGACTCCTCCCCACCCGACTCCTCCCCACCCGACTCCTCCCCACCAGACTCCTCCCCACCAGACTCCTCCCCACCAGACTCCTCCCCACCAGACTCCTCCCCACCAGACTCCTCCCCACCAAACTCCTCCCCACCCGACTCCTCCCCACCCGACTCCTCCCCACCAGACTCCTCCACACCAGGCTCCTCCCCACCCAACTCCTCCCCACCAGACTTCTCCCCACCCCACCCGGCTCCTCCCCACCAGACTCCTCCCCACCCGACTCCTCCCCACCCCACCCGAATCCTCCCCACCAGACTCCTCCCCACCCGACTCCTCCCCACCAGACTCCTCCCCACCAGGCTCCTCCCCACCCGACCCCTCCCCACCAGACTTCTCCCCACCCCACCCGACTCCTCCCCACCAGACTCCTCCCCACCGACACTTCCCCACCCGACTCTTCCCCACTCGACTCCTCCCTACCCACCCGACTCCTCCCCACCAGACTCCTCCCCACCCCCACCCGACTCCTCCCCACCCCACCCGACTCCTCCCCACCCGACTCCTCCCCACCAGACTCCTCCCAACCACACTCCTCCCCACCCTACTCCCCCCACCAGACTCCTCCCCACCCGACCCGACTCCTCTCCAACCGACTCCTCTCCACCCGACTCCTCCCCACCAGACTCCTCCCCACCAGACTCTTCCCCACCAGACTCCTCAACACCAGACTCCTCCCCACCAGACTCCTCCCCACCGACTCCTCTCCACCCGACTCCTCCCCACCAGACTCCTCCCCACCAGACTCCTCTCCACACCACCTGACTCCTCCCCAACCGACTCCTCCCCACCAGACTCCTCCCCACCCCACCCGACTCCTCCCCACTTGACTCCTCCCCACCTGACTCCTCCCGAGCTGACTCCTCCCCACCAGACTCCTCTCCACCTCACCTGACTCCTCCCCACCCGACTCCTCTCCACCCGACTCATCCCCACCCGACTCCTCCCACCCGACTCCTTCCCATCCGACTCATCCCCACCCCACCCGCCTCCTCCCCACCGACTCCTTCCCACCCGACTCCTCCCCACTCGACTCCTCCCCACCCGACTCCTCCTGCCACGACTCCTCCCCACCCGACTCCTCTCCACCCGACTCCTTCCCACCCGACATCTTCCCACCCGACTTCTCCCACCCGACTCCTCCCCACCCCACCCGACTCCTCCCCACCCCACCCGCCTCCTCCCCACCAGACTCCTGCCCAACCCGACTACTCTCCACCCGACTCCTCCCCACCAGACTCCTCCCCACCAAACTCCTCCCCACCCGACTCCTCCCACCCGACTCCTCCCCACCCACCCGACTCTTCCCCACCCCACCCGACTCCTCCCACCCGACTCCTCCCCACCCACCCGACTCCTCCCCACTCGACTCCTTCCCATCCGACTCCTCCCACCCACCCGACTCCTCCTCACCCGACTCCTCTCCACCCGACTCCTCCCTACCAGGCTCCTCCCGACCCCCACCCGACTCCTCTCCATCCGACTCCTCCCCACCCGACTCCTCCCCACCAGACTCCTCCCCACCCGACTCCTCTCCACCCGACTCCTCCCTACCAGGCTCCTCCTGACCCCCACCCGACTCCTCTCCATCCGACTCCTCCCCACCCGACTCCTCCCCACCAGACTCATCCCCGCCCGACTCCTCCCCACCCGACTCCTCCCCACCAGGCTCCTCCCCACCCGACTCCTCCCCACCAGCACCAGACTTCTCCCAACCCCACCCGGCTCCTCCCCCACCAGACTCCTCCCCACCCGACTCCTCCCCACCCCACCCGACTCCTCCCCACCAGACTCCTCCCCACCCGACTCCTCCCCACCCGACTCCTCCCCACCCCACCCGACTCCTCCCCACCAGACTCCTCCCCACCCCACCCGACTCCTCCCCACCCACCCGACTCCTCCCCACCAGACTCCTCCCCACCAGACTCCTCCCCACCCGACCTCCTCCCCACCAGACTCCTCCCCATCCCGCCCGACTCCTCCCCAACCAACTCCTCCCCACCCGACTCCTCCCCACCCGACTCCTCCCCACCAGACTTCTCCCCACCAGACTCCTCACCACCAGATTCCTCCCCACCAGACTCCTCCCCACCCGACTCCTCTCCACCCGACTCCTCCCGACCCGACTCCTCCCCACCAGACTCCTCCCCACCCCACCCGACTCCTCCCCACCCGACTCCTCCCCACCCGACTCCTCCCGACCCGACTCCTCCCCACCAGACTCCTCTCCACCCCACCTGACTCCTCTCGTCCCGACTCCTCCCCACCAGACTCCTCTCCTCCCCACTCGACTCCTCCTCACCCGACTCCTCCTGACCCGACTCCTCCCCACCCGACTCCTCTCCACCCGACTCCTTCCCACCGACTCCTCCCCACCCGACTCCTCCCCACCCCACCCGACTCCTCCCCACCCGACTCTTCCCACCCCACCCGACTCCTCCCCACCCGACTCCCTGCCCACCCGACTCCTCTCCACCCGACTCCTCCCCACCCCACCCGCCTCCTCCCACCCGACTCCTCCCCACCCCACCCGACTCCTCCCCACCCGACTCCTACCACCCCACCCGACTCCTCCCCACCAGAATCCTGCCCACCCGACTCCTCTCCACCCGAATCCTCCCCACCAGACTCCTCCCTATCAGACTCATCCCACCCGACTCCTCTCCACCGACTCCTCCCCACTAGGCTCCTCCCCACCCCACCCGACTCCTCCCCACCCGACTCCTCCACCACCCGACTCCTCCCCACCCGACTCCTCCCCACCAGACTCCTCCCCACCAGACTCCCTCCCTACCCGACTCCTCCCACCCGACTCCTCCCCACCAGACTCCCCCACACCAGACTCCTCCCCACCAGACTCCTCCCCCACCCCACCCGACTCCTCCCCACCAGACTCCTCCCCACCCGACTCCTCCCTACGCGACTCCTCCCCACCCGACTCCTTCCCACCAGACCCCTCCCCACCAGGCTCCTCCCCACCCGACTCCTCCCCACCAGACTTCTTCCCACCCCACCCGACTCCTCCCCACCAGACTCCTCCCCACCGACACTTCCCCACCCGACTCTTCCCCACCCGACTCCTCCCTACGCGACTCCTCCCCACCCGACTCCTTCCCACCAGACCCCTCCCCACCAGGCTCCTCCCCATCCGACTCCTCCCCACCAGACTCCTCCCCACCCCACCCTACTCCTCCCCACCCCACCCGACTCCTCCCCACCCGACTCCTCCCCACCAGACTCCTCCCCACCAGACTCCTCCCCACCCTACTCCCCCCACCAGACTCCTCCCCACCCCACCCGACTCCTCTCCAACCGACTCCTCTCCACCCGACTCCTCCCCACCAGACTCCTCCCCACCAGACTCCTCCCCACCAGACTCCTCAACACCAGACTCCTCCCCACCAGACTACTCCCCACCGACTCCTCTCCACCCGACTCCTCCCCACCAGACTCCTCTCCACCCCACCTGACTCCTCCCCAACCGACTCCTCCCCACCAGACTCCTCCCCACCCCACCCGACTCCTCCCCACTTGACTCCTCCCCACCTGACTCCTCCCGAGCTGACTCCTCTCCACCAGACTCCTCTCCACCCCACATGACTCCTCCCCACCCGACTCCTCTCCACCCGACTCATCCCCACCCGACTCCTCCCCACCCGACTCCTTCCCACCCGACTCCTCCCACCCGACTCCTTCCCATCCGACTCATCCCCATCCCAACCGCCTCTTCCCCACCGACTCCTTCCCACCCGACTCCTCCCCACTCGACTCCTCCCCACCCGTCTCCTCCTGCCCCGACTCCTCCCCACCCGACTCCTCTCCACCCAACTCCTCCTCACCCGACTCCTCCCCACCCGACTCCTCTTCACCCGACTCCTTCCCACCCGACTTCTCCCCACCCGACTCCTCCCACCCGACTCCTCCCCACCCCACCCGACTCCTCCCCACCCCACCCACCTCCTCCCCACCAGACTCCTGCCCAACCCGACTACTCTCCACCCGACTCCTCCCCACCAGACTCCTCCCCACCAAACTCCTCCCCACCCGACTCCTCCCATCCGACTCCTCCCCAACCACCCGACTCTTCCCCACCCCACCCGACTCCTCCCACCCGACTCCTCCCCACCCACCCGACTCCTCCCCACTCGACTCCTTCCCACCCGACTCCTCCCACCCCACCCGACTCCTCCCCACCCGACTCCTCTCCACCCGACTCCTCTCCACCCGACTCCTCCCCACCAGGCTCCTCCCGACCCCCACCCGACTCCTCTCCATCCGACACCTCCCCACCCGACTCCTCCCCACCAGACTCCTCCCAGCCCGACTCCTCCCCACCCGACTCCTCCCCACCAGACTCCTCCCCACCCGACTCCTCCCCACCCGACTCCTCCCCACCCGACTCCTCCCCACCAGACTCCTCCACACCAGACTCCTCCCCACCGACTCCTGCCCACCCCACCCAACTCCTCCCCACCAGACTCCTCCCCACCCGACTCCTCCCCACCCGACTCCTCCCCACCCGACTCCTCCCCACCCGACTCCTCCCCACCAGACTCCTCCCCACCCGACTCCTCCCCACCAGACTCCTCCCCACCAAACTCCTCCCCACCCGACTCCTCCCCACCCGACTCCTCCCCACCAGACTCCTCCCCACCAGGCTCCTCCCCACCCGACTCCTCCCCACCAGACTTCTCCCCACCCCACCCGGCTCCTCCCCACCAGACTCCTCCCCACCCGACTCCTCCCCACCCCACCCGACTCCTTCCCACCAGACTCCTCCCCACCCGACTCCTCCCCACCAGACTCCTCCCCATCCCGCCCGACTCCTCCCCAACCAACTCCTCCCCACCCGACTCCTCCCCACCCGACTCCTCCCCACCAGACTTCTCCCCACCAGACTCCTCACCACCAGATTCCTCCCCACCAGACTCCTCCCCACCCGACTCCTCTCCACCCGACTCCTCCCGACCCGACTCCTCCCCACCAGACTCCTCCCCACCCCACCCGACTCCTCCCCACCCGACTCCTCCCCACCCGACTCCTCCCGACCCGACTCCTCCCCACCAGACTCCTCTCCACCCCACCTGACTCCTCTCGACCCGACTCCTCCCCACCAGACTCCTCTCCTCCCCACTCGACTCCTCCTCACCCGACTCCTCCTGACCCGACTCCTCCCCACCCGACTCCTCTCCACCCGACTCCTTCCCACCGACTCCTCCCCACCCGACTCCTCCCCACCCCACCCGACTCCTCCCCACCCGACTCCTCTCACCCCACCCGACCCCTCCCCACCCGACTCCTGCCCACCCGACTCCTCTCCACCCGACTCCTCCCCACCCCACCCGCCTCCTCCCACCCGACTTCTCCCCACCCCACCCGACTCCTCCCCACCCGACTCCTACCACCCCACCCGACTTCTCCCCACCAGAATCCTGCCCACCCGACTCCTCTCCACCCGACTCCTCCCCACCAGACTCCTCCCTATCAGACTCCTCCCACCCGACTCCTCTCCACCCGACTCCTCCCCACCAGGCTCCTCCCCACTCCACCCGACTCCTCCCCACCCGACTCCTCCCCACCCGACTCCTCCCACCCGACTCCTCCCCACCCGACTCCTCCCCACCCGACTCCTCCCCACCAGACTCCTCCCCACCCGACTCCTCCCACCCGACTCCTCCCCACCCGACTCCTCCCATCCGACTCCTCCCCACCCACCCGACTCTTCCCCACCCCACCCGACTCCTCCCCACCAGACTCCTCCCCATCCGACTCCTCCCCACGCGACTCCTCCCCACCCGACTCCTTCCCACCAGACCCCTCCCCACCAGGCTCCTCCCCACCCGACTCCTCCCCACCAGACTTCTCCCCACCCCACCCGACTCCTCCCCACCAGACTCCTCCCCACCGACACTTCCCCACCAGACTCTTCCCCACCCGACTCCTCCCTACCCACCCGACTCCTCCCCACCAGACTCCTCCCCACCCCACCCGACTCCTCCCCACCCCACCCGACTCCTCCCCACCCGACTCCTCCCCACCAGACTCCTCCCCACCAGACTCCTCCCCACCCTACTCCCCCCACCAGACTCCTCCCCACCCCACCCGACTCCTCTCCAACCGACTCCTCTCCACCCGACTCCTCCCCACCAGACTCCTCCCCACCAGACTCCTCCCCACCAGACTCCTCAACACCAGACTCCTCCCCACCAGACTCCTCCCCACCGACTCCTCTCCACCCGACTCCTCCCCACCAGACTCCTCTCCACCCCACCTGACTCCTCCCCAACCGACTCCTCCCAACCAGACTCCTCCCCACCCCACCCGACTCCTCCCCACTTGACTCCTCCCCACCTGACTCCTCCCGAGCTGACTCCTCCCCACCAGACTCCTCTCCACCCCACCTGACTCCTCCCCACCTGACTCCTCTCCACCAGACTCATCCCCACCCGACTCCTCCCCACCCGACTCCTTCCCACCCGACTCCTCCCACCCGGCTCCTTCCCATCCGACTCATCCCCATCCCACCCGCCTCCTCCCCACCGACTCCTTCCCACCCGACTCCTCCCCACTCGACTCCTCCCCACCCGACTCCTCCTGCCCCGACTCCTCCCCACCCGACTCCTCTCCACCCAACTCCTCCTCACCCGACTCCTCCCCACCCGACTCCTCTCCACCCGACTCCTTCCCACCCGACTTCTCCCCACCCGACTCCTCCCACCCGACTCCTCCCCACCCCACCCAACTCCTCCCCACCCCACCCGCCTCCTCCCCACCAGACTCCTGCCCAACCCGACTACTCTCCACCCGACTCCTCCCCACCAGACTCCTCCCCACCAAACTCCTCCCCACCCGACTCCTCCCATCCGACTCCTCCCCACCCACCCGACTCTTCCCCACCCCACCCGACTCCTCCCACCCGACTCCTCCCCACCCACCCGACTCCTCCCCACTCGACTCCTTCCCACCCGACTCCTCCCACCCCACCCGACTCCTCCCCACCCGACTCCTCCCCACCAGGCTCCTCCCCACCCGACTCCTCCCCACCAGACTTCTCCCCACCCCACCCGGCTCCTCCCCACCAGACTCCTCCCCACCCGACTCCTCCCCACCCCACCCGACTCCTCCCCACCAGACTCCTCCCCACCCCACCCGACTCCTCCCCACCCACCCGACTCCTCCCCACCAGACTCCTCCCCACCAGACTCCTCCCCACCCGACTCCTCCCCACCAGACTCCTCCCCATCCCGCCCGACTCCTCCCCAACCAACTCCTCCCCACCCGACTCCTCCCCACCCCACCCGACTCCTCCCCACCAGACTCCTCCCCACCCCACCCGACTCCTCCCCTCCCACCCGACTCCTCCCCACCAGACTCCTCCCCACCAGACTCCTCCCCACCCGACTCCTCCCCACCAGACTCCTCCCCATCCCGCCCGACTCCTCCCCAACCAACTCCTCCCCACCCGACTCCTCCCCACCAGACTTCTCCCCACCAGACTCCTCACCACCATATTCCTCCCCACCAGACTCCTCCCCACCCGACTCCTCTCCACCCGACTCCTCCCGACCCGACTCCTCCCCACCAGACTCCTCCCCACCCCACCCGACTCCTCCCCACCCGACTCCTCCCCACCCGACTCCTCCCGACCCGACTCCTCCCCACCAGACTCCTCTCCACCCCACCTGACTCCTCTCGTCCCGACTCCTCCCCACCAGACTCCTCTCCTCCCCACTCGACTCCTCCTCACCCGACTCCTCCTGACCCGACTCCTCCCCACCCGACTCCTCTCCACCCGACTCCTTCCCACCGACTCCTCCCCACCCGACTCCTCCCCACCCCACCCGACTCCTCCCCACCCGACTCTTCCCACCCCACCCGACTCCTCCCCACCCGACTCCTGCCCACCCGACTCCTCTCCACCCGACTCCTCCCCACCCCACCCGCCTCCTCCCACCCGACTCCTCCCCACCCCTCCCGACTCCTCCCCACCCGACTCCTACCACCCCACCCGACTCCTCCCCACCAGAATCCTGCCCACCCGACTCCTCTCCACCCGAATCCTCCCCACCAGACTCCTCCCTATCAGACTCATCCCACCCGACTCCTCTCCACCCGACTCCTCCCCACTAGGCTCCTCCCCACCCCACCCGACTCCTCCCCACCCGACTCCTCCCCACCCGACTCCTCCCCACCCGACTCCTCCCCACCAGACTCCTCCCCACCAGACTCCTCCCTACCCGACTCTTCCCACCCGACTCCTCCCCACCAGACTCCCCCACACCAGACTCCTCCCCACCAGACTCCTCCCCACCCCACCCGACTCCTCCCCACCAGACTCCTCCCCACCCGACTCCTCCCTACGCGACTCCTCCCCACCCGACTCCTTCCCACCAGATTCCTCCCCACCAGGCTCCTCCCCACCCGACTCCTCCCCACCAGACTTCTTCCCACCCCACCCGACTCCTCCCCACCAGACTCCTCCCCACCGACACTTCCCCACCCGACTCTTCCCCACCCGACTCCTCCCTACGCGACTCCTCCCCACCCGACTCCTTCCCACCAGACCCCTCCCCACCAGGCTCCTCCCCATCCAAATCCTCCCCACCAGACTCCTCCCCACCCCACCCTACTCCTCCCCACCCCACCCGACTCCTCCCCACCCGACTCCTCCCCACCAGACTCCTCCCCACCAGACTCCTCCCCACCCTACTCCCCCCACCAGACTCCTCCCCACCCGACCCGACTCCTCTCCAACCGACTCCTCTCCACCCGACTCCTCCCCACCAGACTCCTCCCCACCAGACTCCTCCCCACCAGACTCCTCAACACCAGACTCCTCCCCACCTCTCCTCCCCACCGACTCCTCTCCACCCGACTCCTCCCCACCAGACTCCTCCCCACCAGACTCCTCTCCACCCCACCTGACTCCTCCCCAACCGACTCCTCCCCACCAGACTCCTCCCCACCCCACCCGACTCCTCCCCACTTGACTCCTCCCCACCTGACTCCTCCCGAGCTGACTCCTCTCCACCAGACTCCTCTCCACCCCACCTGACTCCTCCCCACCCGACTCCTCTCCACCCGACTCATCCCCACCCGACTCCTCCCCACCCGACTCCTTCCCACCCGACTCCTCCCACCCGACTCCTTCCCATCCGACTCATCCCCATCCCACCCGCCTCCTCCCCACCGACTCCTTCCCACCCGACTCCTCCCCACTCGACTCCTCCCCACCCGACTCCTCCTGCCCCGACTCCTCCCCACCCGACTCCTCTCCACCCAACTCCTCCTCACCCGACTCATCCCCACCCGACTCCTCTCCACCCGACTCCTTCCCACCCGACTTCTCCCCACCCGACTCCTCCCACCCACCTCCTCCCCACCCCACCCGACTCCTCCCCACCCCACCCACCTCCTCCCCACCAGACTCCTGCCCAACCCGACTACTCTCCACCCGACTCCTCCCCACCAGACTCCTCCCCACCAAACTCCTCCCCACCCGACTCCTCCCATCCGACTCCTCCCCACCCACCCGACTCTTCCCCACCCCACCCGACTCCTCCCACCCGACTCCTCCCCACCCACCCGACTCCTCCCCACTCGACTCCTTCCCACCCGACTCCTCCCACCCCACCCGACTCCTCCCCACCCGACTCCTCTCCACCCGACTCCTCTCCACCCGACTCCTCCCCACCAGGCTCCTCCCGACCCCCACCCGACTCCTCTCCATCCGACACCTCCCCACCCGACTCCTCCCCACCAGACTCCTCCCCGCCCGACTCCTCCCCACCCGACTCCTCCCCACCAGACTCCTCCCCACCCGACTCCTCCCCACCCGACTCCTCCCCACCAGACTCCTCCACACCAGACTCCTCCCCACCGACTCCTGCCCACCCCACCCAACTCCTCCCCACCAGACTCCTCCCCACCCGACTCCTCCCCACCCGACTCCTCCCCACCCGACTCCTCCCCACCCGACTCCTCCCCACCAGACTCCTCCCCACCCGACTCCTCCCCACCAGACTCCTCCCCACCAAACTCCTCCCCACCCGACTCCTCCCCACCCGACTCCTCCCCACCAGACTCCTCCCCACCAGGCTCCTCCCCACCCGACTCCTCCCCACCAGACTTCTCCCCACCCCACCCGGCTCCTCCCCACCAGACTCCTCCCCACCCGACTCCTCCCCACCCCACCCGACTCCTTCCCACCAGACTCCTCCCCACCCGACTCCTCCCCACCAGACTCCTCCCCATCCCGCCCGACTCCTCCCCAACCAACTCCTCCCCACCCGACTCCTCCCCACCCGACTCCTCCCCACCAGACTTCTCCCCACCAGACTCCTCACCACCAGATTCCTCCCCACCAGACTCCTCCCCACCCGACTCCTCTCCACCCGACTCCTCCCGACCCGACTCCTCCCCACCAGACTCCTCCCCACCCCACCCGACTCCTCCCCACCCGACTCCTCCCCACCCGACTCCTCCCGACCCGACTCCTCCCCACCAGACTCCTCTCCACCCCACCTGACTCCTCTCGACCCGACTCCTCCCCACCAGACTCCTCTCCTCCCCACTCGACTCCTCCTCACCCGACTCCTCCTGACCCGACTCCTCCCCACCCGACTCCTCTCCACCCGACTCCTTCCCACCGACTCCTCCCCACCCCACCCGACTCCTCCCCACCCGACTCCTCCCACCCCACCCGACCCCTCCCCACCCGACTCCTGCCCACCCGACTCCTCTCCACCCGACTCCTCCCCACCCCACCCGCCTCCTCCCACCCGACTTCTCCCCACCCCACCCGACTCCTCCCCACCCGACTCCTACCACCCCACCCGACTTCTCCCCACCAGAATCCTGCCCACCCGACTCCTCTCCACCCGACTCCTCCCCACCAGACTCCTCCCTATCAGACTCCTCCCACCCGACTCCTCTCCACCCGACTCCTCCCCACCAGGCTCCTCCCCACCCCACCCGACTCCTCCCCACCCGACTCCTCCCCACCCGACTCCTCCCCACCCGACTCCTCCCCACCCGACTCCTCCCCACCCGACTCCTCCCCACCAGACTCCTCCCCACCCGACTCCTCCCACCCGACTCCTCCCCACCAGACTCCTCCACACCAGACTCCTCCCCACCAGACTCCTCCCCACCCCACCCGACTCCTCCCCACCCCACCCGACTCCTCCCCACCAGACTCCTCCCCATCCGACTCCTCCCCACGCGACTCCTCCCCACCCGACTCCTTCCCACCAGACCCCTCCCCACCAGGCTCCTCCCCACCCGACTCCTCCCCACCAGACTTCTCCCCACCCCACCCGACTCCTCCCCACCAGACTCCTCCCCACCGACACTTCCCCACCAGACTCTTCCCCACCCGACTCCTCCCTACCCCTCGACTCCTCCCCACCAGACTCCTCCCCACCCCACCCGACTCCTCCCCACCCCACCCGACTCCTCCCCACCCGACTCCTCCCCACCCGACTCCTCCCCACCAGACTCCTCCCCACCAGACTCCTCCCCACCCTACTCCCCCCACCAGACTCCTCCCCACCCCACCCGACTCCTCTCCAACCGACTCCTCTCCACCCGACTCCTCCCCACCAGACTCCTCCCCACCAGACTCCTCCCCACCAGACTCCTCAACACCAGACTCCTCCCCACCAGACTCCTCCCCACCGACTCCTCTCCACCCGACTCCTCCCCACCAGACTCCTCTCCACCCCACCTGACTCCTCCCCAACCGACTCCTCCCAACCAGACTCCTCCCCACCCCACCCGACTCCTCCCCACTTGACTCCTCCCCACCTGACTCCTCCCGAGCTGACTCCTCCCCACCAGACTCCTCTCCACCCCACCTGACTCCTCCCCACCCGACTCCTCTCCACCAGACTCATCCCCACCCGACTCCTCCCCACCCGACTCCTTCCCACCCGACTGCTCCCACCCGGCTCCTTCCCATCCGACTCATCCCCATCCCACCCGCCTCCTCCCCACCGACTCCTTCCCACCCGACTCCTCCCCACTCGACTCCTCCCCACCCGACTCCTCCTGCCCCGACTCCTCCCCACCCGACTCCTCTCCACCCAACTCCTCCTCACCCGACTCCTCCCCACCCGACTCCTCTCCACCCGACTCCTTCCCACCCGACTTCTCCCCACCCGACTCCTCCCACCCGACTCCTCCCCACCCCACCCGACTCCTCCCCACCCCACCCGCCTCCTCCCCACCAGACTCCTGCCCAACCCGACTACTCTCCACCCGACTCCTCCCCACCAGACTCCTCCCCACCAAACTCCTCCCCACCCGACTCCTCCCATCCGACTCCTCCCCACCCACCCGACTCTTCCCCACCCCACCCGACTCCTCCCACCCGACTCCTCCCCACCCACCCGACTCCTCCCCACTCGACTCCTTCCCACCCGACTCCTCCCACCCCACCCGACTCCTCCCCACCCGACTCCTCTCCACCCGACTCCTCCCCACCAGGCTCCTCCCGACCCCCACCCGACTCCTCTCCATCCGACTCCTCCCCACCCGACTCCTCCCCACCAGACTCCTCCCCGCCCGACTCCTCCACACCCGACTCCTCCCCACCAGACTCCTCCCCACCCGACTCCTGCCCACCCGACTCCTCCCCACCAGACTCCTCCACACCAGACTCCTCCCCACCGACTCCTGCCCACCCCACCCAACTCCTCCCCACCAGATTCCTCCCCACCCGACTCCTCCCCACCCGACTCCTCCCCACCCGACTCCTCCCCACCAGACTCCTCCCCACCAGGCTCCTCCCCACCCGACTCCTCCCCACCAGACTTCTCCCCACCCCACCCGGCTCCTCCCCACCAGACTCCTCCCCACCCGACTCCTCCCCACCCCACCCGACTCCTCCCCACCAGACTCCTCCCCACCCGGCTCCTCCCCACCCGACTCCTCCCCACCCCACCCGACTCCTCCCCACCAGACTCCTCCCCACCCCACCCGACTCCTCCCCACCCACCCGACTCCTCCCCACCAGACTCCTCCCCACCCGACTCCTCCCCACCAGACTCCTCCCCATCCCGCCCGACTCCTCCCCAACCAACTCTTCCCCACCCGACTCCTCCCCACCCGACTCCTCCCCACCAGACTTCTCCCCACCAGACTCCTCACCACCAGATTCCTCCCCACCAGACTCCTTTCCACCCGACTCCTCTCCACCCGACTCCTCCCGACCCGACTCCTCCCCACCAGACTCCTCCCCACCCCACCCGACTCCTCCCCACCCGACTCCTCCCCACCCGACTCCTCCCGACCCGACTCCTCCCCACCAGACTCCTCTCCACCCCACCTGACTCCTCTCGACCCGACTCCTCCCCACCAGACTCCTCTCCTCCCCACCCGACTCCTTCCCACCCGACTCCTCCCACCCGAATCCTTCCCATCCGACTCCTCCATTCCCGACTCCTCCCCACCCGACCCCTCCCCACCCAACTCCTCCCTAACCGACTCATCCCGACCCGACTCATCCCCACCCCACCCGCCTCCTCCCCACCGACTCCTTCCCACCCGACTCCTCTCCACCCGACTCCTTCCCACCCGACTCCTCTCTAACCGACTCCTTCTCACCCGACTCCTCCCCACTCGACTCCTCCCCACCCGACTCCTCCTGACCCGACTCCTCCCCAACCGACTCCTCTCCACCCGACTCCTCGCCACCAGACTCCTCCCATCCGACTCCTCCCTACCCCACCCGAGTCCTCCCCACCCGACTCCTTCCCACCCGACTCCTCCCACCCCACCGACTCCTCCCCACCAGACTCCTGCCCACCCGACTCCTCCCCACCAGACTCCTCCCCACCCCACCCGACTCCTCCCACCCGACTCCTCCCCACCCGACTCTTCCCACCCGACTCCTCCCCACCCGACTCCTTCCCACCCGACTCCTCCCGCCCCACCCGACTCCTCCCCACCAGACTCCTGCCCACCCGACTACTCCCCACCAGACTCCTCCCCGCCCCACCCGACTCCTCCCCACCCGACTCCTCCCCACCAGACTCCTCCCCACCAGGCTCCTCCCCACCCGACTCCTCCCCACCAGACTTCTCCCCACCCCACCCGGCTCCTCCCCACCAGACTCCTCCCCACCCGACTCCTCCCCACCCCACCCGACTCCTCCCCACCAGACTCCTCCCCACCCGGCTCCTCCCCACCCGACTCCTCCCCACCCCACCCGACTCCTCCCCACCAGACTCCTCCCCACCCCACCCGACTCCTCCCCACCCACCCGACTCCTCCCCACCAGACTCCTCCCCACCCGACTCCTCCCCACCAGACTCCTCCCCATCCCGCCCGACTCCTCCCCAACCAACTCTTCCCCACCCGACTCCTCCCCACCCGACTCCTCCCCACCAGACTTCTCCCCACCAGACTCCTCACCACCAGATTCCTCCCCACCAGACTCCTTTCCACCCGACTCCTCTCCACCCGACTCCTCCCGACCCGACTCCTCCCCACCAGACTCCTCCCCACCCCACCCGACTCCTCCCCACCCGACTCCTCCCCACCCGACTCCTCCCGACCCGACTCCTCCCCACCAGACTCCTCTCCACCCCACCTGACTCCTCTCGACCCGACTCCTCCCCACCAGACTCCTCTCCTCCCCACCCGACTCCTTCCCACCCGACTCCTCCCACCCGAATCCTTCCCATCCGACTCCTCCATTCCCGACTCCTCCCCACCCGACCCCTCCCCACCCAACTCCTCCCTAACCGACTCATCCCGACCCGACTCATCCCCACCCCACCCGCCTCCTCCCCACCGACTCCTTCCCACCCGACTCCTCTCCACCCGACTCCTTCCCACCCGACTCCTCTCTAACCGACTCCTTCTCACCCGACTCCTCCCCACTCGACTCCTCCCCACCCGACTCCTCCTGACCCGACTCCTCCCCAACCGACTCCTCTCCACCCGACTCCTCGCCACCAGACTCCTCCCATCCGACTCCTCCCTACCCCACCCGAGTCCTCCCCACCCGACTCCTTCCCACCCGACTCCTCCCACCCCACCGACTCCTCCCCACCAGACTCCTGCCCACCCGACTCCTCCCCACCAGACTCCTCCCCACCCCACCCGACTCCTCCCACCCGACTCCTCCCCACCCGACTCTTCCCACCCGACTCCTCCCCACCCGACTCCTTCCCACCCGACTCCTCCCGCCCCACCCGACTCCTCCCCACCAGACTCCTGCCCACCCGACTACTCCCCACCAGACTCCTCCCCGCCCCACCCGACTCCTCCCCACCAGACTCCTGCCCACCCGACTACTCCTTACCAGACTCCTTCCCACCCCACCCGACTCCTCCCACCCGACTCCTCCCCACCCAACTCTTCCCACCCGACTCCTCCCCACCCGACTCCTTCCCACCCGACTCCTCCCGCCCCACCCGACTCCTTCCCACCAGACTCCTGCCTACCCGACTACTCCCCACCAGACTCCTCCCCACCCCACCCGACTCCTCCCGCCCCACCCGACTCCTCCCCACCCGACTCCTCTCCACCCGACTCCTCCCCACCCGACTCCTCTCCATCCGACTCCTCCCCACCCGACTCCTCCCCACCAGACTCATCCCCACCAGACTCCTCCCCACCAGACTCCTCCCCACCCGACTCCTCCACACCGACTCCTCCCCACCCGACTCCTCCCCACCAGACTCCTCCCCACCAGACTCCTCCCCACCAGGCTCCTCCCCACCCGACTCCTCCCCACCAGACTTCTCCCCTCCCCACCCGACTCCTCCCCACCAGACTCCTCCCCACCCGACTCCTCCCTACCAGACTCCTCTCCACCCGACTCCTCCCCACCCGACTCCTCCCCACCCGACTCCTCCCCTCCCGACTCCTCCTCATCCGACTCCTTCCCACCCCACCCGACTCCTCCCCACCAGACTCCTCCCCACCCACCCGACAACTCCCCACCAGACTCCTCCCCACCCCACCCGACTCCTCCCCAACCGACTCCTCCCCACCCGACTCCTCCCCACCAGACTCCTTCCCACCAGACTCCTCACCATCAGACTCCTCCCCACCAGACTCCTCCCCACCCGACTTCTCTCCACCCGACTCCTCCCCACCCGACTCCTCCTCACCAGACTCCTCCCGACCCGACTCCTCCCCACCAGACTCCTCTCCACCCCACCTGACTCCTCCCCAACCGACTCCTCCCCACCAGACTCCTCCTCACCCCACCCGACTCCTCTCCACCCGACTCCTCCCGACCCGACTCCTCCCGACCCGACTCCTCCCCACCAGACTCTTCCCCACCCGACTCCTCTCCACCCGACTCCTCCCCACCCGACTCCTCCCCACACGACTCCTCCCCACCCGACTCCTCCCCACCAGACTCCTCCCCATCCGACTCCTCCCCACCCGACTCCTCCCCACCCACCCGACTCCTCCCCACCAGACTCCTCCCCACCCGACTCCTCCCCACCAGACTCCTCCCCACCCGACTTCTCCCGACCCGACTCCTCCCCACCAGACTCCTCCCACCCGACTCCTCCATACCCGAATCCTCCCCACCCGACTCCTCCCCACCCGACTCCTCCCGACCCGACTCCTTCCCACCAGACTCCTCCCCACACGACTCCTTCCCACCCGACTCCTCCCCACCAGACTCCTCCCCACCCGACTCCTCCCCTCCCGACTCCTCCTTACCCGACTCCTCCCCACCCGGCTCCTCTCCACCCGACTCCTCCCCACCCGACTCCTCCCCACCCGACACCTCCCCACCAGACTCCTCCCCACCAGACTCCTCCCCACCAGACTCCTCCCCACCAGAATCCTCCCCACCCGACTCCTCCCCACCAGACTCCTCCCCACCCGACTCCTCCCCTCTCGACTCCTCCCCACCCGACTCCTCCCCACCCGATTCCTCCCCACCCTACTCCTCCCCACCCGGCTCCTTCCCACCCGATTCCTCCCCACCCGACTCCTCCCCACCCGATTCCTCCCCACCCGACTCCTCCACTTTCACCTCATATATTTAAATGTTGAATCAAACGTGTATCGATTCAAATATTTGGTTTGATTCTTTGAATCGGAAGGAATCAATTCTCAAAATTGTATCCGTGAATCGAACGGTGATTTAATCATTCAGTTTCCAAAATGAATCATGATTGAATCGTTCCCAAAAAGTTGAATCAATAACCAGTCTGGTCATGTAATATTCACTTAATCATCATATTCATCACGTCAGCATGTATGTACATTTACTTTTTTTTTATTAGCAGTTGCGTTTCAGCTCTTGATTCTCAATAATTTAGTTTCACCCATATTGCCGACGGAAAAATATATACCAGTGATTTAGGCCCTGATCGATGTGCGTCAGCACGTTTTGTCAGCACAGCCTTTCTATTGCCTTTCCACAGCCGACCTTTGTGGTCACGTGACCTGACGTAGGCAGAATACTGGGTCGTGATTGACAGGTAGGCATAATACTGGGCCGTGATTGGTGTTGATAAACATGCTGACAAACGCGCTAAAGCACATCGATCAGAGCCCTAGTTAGACAATTGATCCCCCGGGGGTGGGGGTCGGGGTGCTTGTGTATTTTCAATGGAGTGAGTCTGAGATCGACTGTCAGGACAGTCGATCTCATTGTTCTGGAACTTTGAGAGTTCCACTATAAATATTAGAAAATCCGGTCCATTCAGCATGAACATTCCCATTCCAGTTATACCGTGCATCCTGCGCAATTGGGTCGTTTATGGCGCATGTTGGAAGACCCTTACGAAGGTAGAGTCATCCGGCGATTTGACCGAATCCGACTTAGGAATGGTGACGTCATCTGGTCGTAAAATCAATTACCCTATACAAATCAATAATAACTCAAGTTTTTAAAGACTATATAGATAATTCTACTGCACCGAAATACAGGCCCCTGAAAGAAAGACCTATTCAAGCTCTCTAACTTATATAAATAACATTTTGCTCCTAAGTCACTCCTATTTTGACAGCGAAGGAGCTCTTATCTTACTCCTTCGCTAATGTTAAAAGGTTGGTTTGGTTTGGTTTATGGACCAAGCACCGTATCCTCTTGGGACCAAGGTGCTAATTGGATCTCTCACCCTGTTCCGAGGGGTATGGAGAGCTGGGCAGACTTTTGCAGAGGCCCGCCGAGGGATTGAACCCCGGTCCCCGGCACAGAAGGCAAGTATCTTACCACTGCGCCTAGTTGCTCTCCCAAATTACAACTGACATGTAAGCAACGTGTTTTTTTGGGTGTGAAATGCGTCAGATATGTATTCAGCAAGGTCACAGCATTGGCGGACGCTGTGCGGCCGACCTTTGGTCTCACATACAAGTCTTGCGCTCCGCCAGGAACGGAGGTTTAGTGAGAGCGTGATAGGGTTTAGTGGTCGATCAGATACATTTGACGTCATATGGCAAACTTGGTATCTGACGCATTTCTGCGCCCACGTTGTTTCCCTTTCACTTGTAATGGCGGAGTCGTTGCAGGCGGTCGGCTGTGGAGATTGACGGGTGATACAAATTATTATTGTTAGGTAAGTACTGATAATGTCCATGTTTTGAGTGCAGTTCTGATGAAATTAGAATTAGAAACAATAGAATTATAATAAATATTCAATTTACCTATATAAAGGTGTGCAAAAGCGAATATCGCCCAATAATTATCTAAAGCTGTGTGATACCTTGAAAGGGATTTGAAAACATTCAGTAAATGAAGCTTTGAGGCTTGTGGTGACCAACACATAACCTCGCGCTCTCCTCCATTTGCAGATGTCTTGTGAATGTGGTATGTAAAGCTGCAGGCTGCATGTGTGCATGCCTATGTCCCAAGCATGGCAGGATCATAGCAAGTTTTGGTTAGTGCTTGGCGCTTGCACTTGAACTCATCACCGTCGGATTGGGAAACACTTCTGGTGGGTCATGACTCATGATGTTCCTTATTTCGGGCGGTTGCATTGCTCTTCGTTGTACTATTGTCCTAGCATGGATGCTTTCATGTCAATTTGTGCTTGCTAAGTTTGGAAATGGAATGCTTAATATGGGTCATTGCATCAGTATGTGAGAGGTGCACTGCACTTGCATGGACGTCTATGAGATCTGCTTTGCTCTTGCTAACGCGGTGTGGATCTCTGAGATCTGCTTTGCTCGTGCTAACGCGGTGTGGATCCCTGATATCTGCTTTGCTCGTGCTGACGCGGTGCTACTACTGTCTGTGTGTTTTCAGAAACCGCTTTCATCTGTACGCTCGGCATCCTATCCTATAAAATAGTCGATTTCTTATTTTTCCTTGACAAACCTATCGCTACAGACTGTAATAAACTTCAGAGCAAGAAGATCATGCGCGTTTAAGACAACTCTACTGGACGGTGACGACAGTTTCAGAAGTATCCATTGCTAGCTGAAGACCATGGAGGAAAACAAGCTGAAGGTCCTCAAGAAAGCACGTGCAAGGAAGCTAGGAACATTGACGAGGACAAGGCGGAGGGCATTCATCATCATAGAGGCTAAAGGAAGTCGCACTGAGTTGACAAGGGTGCTCAAGGAGTTAGACTTGGCTTTGGAAGCAGTGCAAGAAGCACATGACCATTGCACCACTCACCTTACAGAAAAGGAAGAAATCATCTTGGCTCAGAAGTACATAGAAGATGTGGATAAGCAGCATTCAGAGGCTATAGAAAGAATCCGAGAACACCTGGAAGCCAGGAAGGATGAAGCACCCTCTGTGGTGTCAGCCAGCAGTCGTCCCGCAAGTTCTGGAGTCTCAGAGAGATCAGAAGTGGCAAGGGCCAGAGAAGCTGAGATACAAGAACGCCTAAAGAAGGTGGAACTTGCCCAGACACAAAAACTACTTCAGATTGAACAACAAGAGCAAGAGCTGAAGAGGAAGCGCATGTTGCAGGAAGCAGCAGATGCCCACCAACGAGCAATACTGGAAGCGAGCCTTCAGAAGGCAGCACTGGATGATCTACAGTGGGAGCGTAGACACGACTTTAAAGACCAACCTGACTCAGCAGAAGAGGGTGAGGCCGGCCTGGAGCAGAGCAGGTCGTCGGCGCCGATTCCGAACGTGGCAAGAATTCAGGTAGACATCGCTGCACTGTGTTCAGCAAGAGTATCCACAAGGTGACGTTGCCACAGTTCAGTGGAAACTCACTTGATTGGCTCCAGTGGTTCGGCCTATTTCAAGCACTGGTGGACAACCAGGAGAGCTTGTCAGAGACGGATAAGATGGTGCACCTTCAGTCATCAGTCACAGGGCTAGCAAAGAAGACGATCGCAGGGTTCATGTACAGCCCAGACCTGTACGGCAGCGCTCTCGAGGTGCTGAAGGAGAGGTTCGGCCGTCAAAAGGACATCGTCCGTGCCCACCTCAGCGCCCTCTTCGGAGCGCCACGTCTGAGCGTTTCCGGTGCCGCCGCCCTGGAGGAGTTGTACATGACGGTCAACTGCACCGTGACTGTTCTCCAGAGCCTGCACTGTGAGGGCGACCTCCACATCCATGAGAACCTCCAAAGAGTGGTCGAGAAGCTGCCCCCTGATCTCAGAAGAGAGTGGAGCAAGTGCGAGATCGACTCAGAACCCAGCTTACCTACTCTAGCCACCTTCAGCAGATGGCTTGGCGGTCAAGTCAGAGTAGCTTTGAACTGCATCACACCTGCTACGTCCATGGTGGAGCGAAAGATACCAACGAAGCGAGTCACTCTGACGACCGGCACTGACCAGGGTGCATGCGTCTGTTGTGATGGAGCACACCACCTGGCGGTCTGCAACCTCTTCATCGGCTGGCCTGTGAACGACAGGGCTCAGTTCGTGGCAGATCGAGGCCTGTGTTTTGTATGCTTACAGCACGGCCACCTGATCAGAACCTGCCGCTGGGAGAAACCGTGCGGAAGGGAAGGCTGTACCATGCGACATCATGATCTACTGCATGGCAGTAAACATGTTGTCCGAAGGGCGTGTCCTGCAGGATACGTTCACCAACAGCCCGCCGTGGGGCCTCTGTCCGCCGCCGAACTGGAGGCAGCGGAGACGATCATAGTGCGTAATGTCTAGGGCCGGCACTTCGAGAGCGAGATCCGAAGTCTAAGAGAGGGAAGCTTGGTACACCGACCCAGTCACCTGCAACATGTGTCACCGTTCATTGACAATGAAGGCATCCTCCGCGTGGGTGGACGACTGGATAACGCACCACTGGCGTTTGCAAGCCAACACCCTGTTCTTCTGCCTACAGAAGATCGAGTCACCCACCTGATCATAGCAGACGCGCATCAGCAAGTGCTTCACTCCGGGATGGAGCGCACGTTGACCGAGGTCCGTCTGCGTTACTGGCCATGTCGAGGGAGATCACTGGTGAAGCGCGTGATTCACAAGTGTCAGCTGTGTAAGCGGAGGCGCTGCAGCCCCCAGATACCGAAGATGGCAGATCTTCCGGGCAACCGGTTTGATGACAGGCGCGCATTCAGCACAGTCGGTGTGGATTATTTCGGTCCCATGGAAGATAAGAAATTTCGCAAGACGGAAAAGCGTTATGAGGTGTTGTTCACCTGCTTCGCTACAAGAGCTGTGCATGTAGAACTCGCTCAGAGTCTGGATACCGACAGTTTCCTGCTCGCGTTACGGAACTTCATCGCTCGGCGGGGAAAACCAAAGGCCCTGCACTCGGACAATGACACCAACTTTGTCGGAGGCGAACGAGAGCTCAGAGAATCACTGGCAGAGTGGGAGCAATCAAGACTAGTAGATGAGCTCAGTCAACGCGGGATGGAGTGGGTGTTCCTCCCACCAGGTGCTCCGCATATGGGAGGCATTTGGGAAAGACTGATAGGTAGTGTGAAGAGAGCCCTGAAGATGGTTGTGGGAAGCAGGTGTCTCACCGATGAGGTGCTTCATACTGTCCTCGCTGAAGTTGAGTCTATGGTGAACGGACGCCCGCTGACCTATGCCAGCATGGATGGACGAGATCTTGACCCGCTGACGCCAAACCACCTGTTCCTAGGCTGTGCGAACGCGAACCTGTCACCCGGGAAGTTCCAAGAGAAAGAATTGAACAGCCGAAAACGATGGAGGCAGGCTCAGACAATGGCTGACCACTTCTGGAACAGGTGGCGCCGTGAATACCTGCCGTCATTGATCGCTCGGAGCAAATGGCAAGAGGACAATAGGAACTTGAAGGTCGGAGATGTGGTGCTGATGGCGGAAGAAAGCGCTCCCCGAGGTTTTTGGCCATTGGCACGCGTAACGGAGGTGTTCACTGGAAGAGATGGTCGCGTGCGCTCTGCTGAGCTGAAGACGGCAACTGGAGCGGTTTATCGTCGCCCTGTGGCGAAGATTTGCCTGCTAGAAGAAGCAGAGGAGTAGCACGAAGAGTATCACACGAAGGTCCGGTTTCCTCTCATCCTCGTGGGACGGGTCCTTGTGTTTACCCGTTTTCGATCCCTATTCGCAGCGGCCGAGGCTGCGGTGGCGACTGGGGCGGCGTCTGCTGCTGGGGCAGCGTCTGCGGCTGAGGCGGCGTCTTCTGCTGGGGCAGCGTCTGCGACTGAGGCGGCGTCTGCGACTGAGGCGGCGTCTGCGGCTGAGGCGGCGTCAGCAGCCGAGGCGGGTGCTGATCGCTGTGTCGGAGTGTGCCGCCTAGCGCGGTCCGGCCATGTCCGCTTGCAGCGGCGCTGGCGTCGTGAAGGCTGGCGCTGCTGAAATGTGTCACCGCCTGTGGAGCTAGCAATAGTGCAGAACCTTGGTGAACTCTCGCTTTGCTCCATCTGTCGGGGGAGCGGCGCGAGTGCAACTCGAGGTGAACACTCAAGACGAGGGCAGAGTGGACCTGCGTGATTCGGAGAGGAGCTCGGTGACTCGGATTAGTTTAGTTGTGTACGCTATTGCGAACACGGTGGGGAGGATGTGGTGACCAACACATAACCTCGCGCTCTCCTCCATTTGCAGATGTCTTGTGAATGTAGTATGTAAAGCTGCAGGCTGCATGTGTGCATGCCTATGTCCCAAGCATGGCAGGATCATAGCAAGTTTTGGTTAGTGCTTGGCGCTTGCACTTGAACTCATCACCGTCGGATTGGGAAACACTTCTGGTGGGTCATGACTCATGATGTTCCTTATTTCGGGCGGTTGCATTGCTCTTCGTTGTACTATTGTTCTAGCATGGATGCTTTCATGTCAATTTGTGCTTGCTAAGTTTGGAAATGGAATGCTTAATATGGGGCATTGCATCAGTATGTGAGAGGTGTACTGCACTTGCATGGACGTCTATGAGATCTGCTTTGGTCGTGCTAACGCGGTGTGGATCCCTGATATCTGCTTTGCTCGTGCTGACGCGGTGCTACTACTGTCTGTGTGTTTTCAGAAACCGCTTTCATCTGTACGCTCGGCATCCTATCCTATAAAATAGTCGATTTCTTATTTTTCCTTGACAAACCTATCGCTACAGACTGTAATAAACTTCAAAGCAAGAAGATCATGCGCGTTTAAGACAACTCTACTGGACGGTGACGACAAGGCTTGAGCTAAAATGTGTCCAATGATTGTCCATGTTGGTAAATTACTGTACAGGTACGTGCTGGAATTACTTTATGTTTGTACAGTACTGGAAAGTTTCGTCCTGTTTGCACTGATTAGTGTATCAGTATTGTCCAACATTCATTCTGATAGCAACCGTGATTTTTGTCACCCCTCCCCTACTCCAGTAAGACTAATTTTAAATCCTGCTAGGCAGGGGCAGCTGCTCCAGCTGCTCCAGATCAGGGGCATAGCTTCTCCAGAAAAGTGAGGGCTGAGCTGGGAAAAATCGCTTAAAGTACCATCGAAACAAAATTCACAGAAATACAGATTTCTCCCCCAATTTGACCCGCTTTCTCGTCCAAGTTAGAGAGAGCTGAAGCCAAGCTGGGGGGGGGGGGGGGGGCTGAAGCCTCTCAACTGAATAGGAAACTACACCCCTGGTGCAGAGTGTTTCTATTCATTTTGTATTTTCAATGTGTTCAAATGTGTTATTTTTTGGCAATACTTTACTAATTGTTAATTTATTAAGGGCTTGTCCACAAGTGGCTATTACGGCCCAGTCAATACATGCCGGTAATCACAACACACACACACACACACACACACACACACACACACACACACACACACACACACACACACACACACACACACACACACACACACACACACACACACCCACACCCACACCCACACCCACACCCACACCCACACCCACACCCACACCCACACCCACACCCACACCCACACCCACACCCACACCCACACCCACACCCACACCCACACCCACACCCATACCCACACCCACACCCACACCCACCCCACACCCACACCCACACCCACACCCACACCCACACCCACCCACACCCACACCCACACCCACACCCACACCCACACCCACACCCACACCCACACCCACACCCACACCCACACCCACACCCACACCACACCCACACCACACCCACACCCACACCCACACCCACACCCACACCCACACCACACCCACACCCACACCCACACCCACACCCACACCCACACCCACACCCACACCCACCCACCCACACCCACACCCACACCCACACCCACACCCACACCCACACCCACACCCACACCCACACCCACACCCACACCCACACCCACACCCACACCCACACCCACACCCACACCCACACCCACACCCACACCCACACCCACACCCACACCCACACCCACACCCACACCCACACCCACACCCACACCCACACCCACACCCACACCCACACCCACACCCACACCCACACCCACACCCACACCCACACCCACACCCACACCCACACCCACACCCACACCCACACCCACACCCACACCCACACCCACACCCACACCCACACCCACACCCACACCCACACCCACACCCACACCCACACCCACACCCACACCCACACCCACACCCACACCCACACCCACACCCACACCCACACCCACACCCACACCCACACCCACACCCACACCCACACCCACACCCACACCCACACCCACACCCACACCCACACCCACACCCACACCCACACCCACACCCACACCCACACCCACACCCACACCCACACCCACACCCACACCCACACCCACACCCACACCCACACCCACACCCACAACCACACCCACACCCACACCCACACCCACACCCACACCCACACCCACACCCACACCCACACCCCCCCCCCCCCCACACCCCCCCCCCCCCCACACACACACACACACACACACACACACACACACACACACACACACACACACACACACACACACACACACACACACACACACACACACACACACACACACACACACACACCCACCCACCCACCCACCCACCCACCCACCCACCCACCCACCCACCCACCCACCCACCCACCCACCCACCCACCCACCCACCCACCCACCCACCCACCCACCCACCCACCCACCCACCCACCCACCCACCCACCCACCCACCCACCCACACACACACACACACACACACACACACACACACACACACACACACACACACACACACACACACACACACACACACACACACACACACACACACACACACACACACACACACACACACACACACACACACACACACACACACACACACACACACACACACACACACACACACACACACACACACACACACACACACACACACACACACACACACACACACACACACACACACACACACACACACACACACACACACACACACACACACACACACACACACACACACACACACACACACACACACACACACACACACACACACACACACACACACACACACACACACACACACACACACACACACACACACACACACACACACACACACACACACACACACACACACACACACACACACACACACACACACACACACACACACACACACACACACACACACACACACACACACACACACACACACACACACACACACACACACACACACACACACACACACACACACACACACACACACACACACACACACACACACACACACACACACACACACACACACACACACACACACACACACACACACACACACACACACACACACACACACACACACACACACACACACACACACACACACACACACACACACACACACACACACACACACACACACACACACACACACACACACACACACACACACACACACACACACACACACACACACACACACACACACACACACACACACACACACACACACACACACACACACACACACACACACACACACACACACACACACACACACACACACACACACACACACACACACACACACACACACACACACACACACACACACACACACACACACACACACACACACACACACACACACACACACACACACACACACACACACACACACACACACACACACACACACACACACACACACACACACACACACACACACACACACACACACACACACACACACACACACACACACACACACACACACACACACACACACACACACACACACACACACACACACACACACACACACACACACACACACACACACACACACACACACACACACACACACACACACACACACACACACACACACACACACACACACACACACACACACACACACACACACACACACACACACACACACACACACACACACACACACACACACACACACACACACACACACACACACACACACACACACACACACACACACACACACACACACACACACACACACACACACACACACACACACACACCACACACACACACACACACACACACACACACACACACACACACACACACACACACACACACACACACACACACACACACACACACACACACACACACACACACACACACACACACACACACACACACACACACACACACACACACACACACACACACACACACACACACACACACACACACACACACACACACACACACACACACACACACACACACACACACACACACACACACACACACACACACACACACACACACACACACACACACACACACACACACACACACACACACACACACACACACACACACACACACACACACACACACACACACACACACACACACACACACACACACACACACACACACACACACACACACACACACACACACACACACACACACACACACACACACACACACACACACACACACACACACACACACACACACACACACGAAATCAGATATATACACGGCACATTGTAGGTCATTTCG
This sequence comes from Chirona hameri, assembly GCA_036785665.1. Classification (NCBI taxonomy): domain Eukaryota; kingdom Metazoa; phylum Arthropoda; class Thecostraca; order Balanomorpha; family Balanidae; genus Chirona; species Chirona hameri. Next base: position 51,471 of record JAXIVJ010009069.1, read on the forward strand.
GAAAGTGCTGTCGCAATTGCAGCCGGGACGCAGAGTCCGTCACATGCCGCGGCAGCGCGTTCCGGGACACGGCGGCCCTATAGGGGAAGAGACGCTGTGCAACAGCCAGGCGGAAACGGGGCAGCTCCATCACAGCCGTGCCCGTGACGGTGGCGCGCGTCAACCGCTCGGACACGGCGCTACGCGGGCGAAACATGGCCCGCAACGAGACAGGGGCAGACGAAACGTGTAGAGCGCGATGCACATTCACTGCATCTCGTCGCGCGACCACGTCCCTGATACTGGGCCAGCCGAGCGCGCCGAGGGCGGGAGTGACATGGTCATACCGACGGAGGCCAGCTACCAATCGCGTGCAAAATTAATGACTTTTTGCAGTCGGTCCAGGCGGCAGTTATGAGCACCACCCCATACTGACGAACAGTACTGGATATGGGGGAAGACATGAGCCTGGACTAGGATTTTTAGGATTTCAGGTGATAGGTGAGGACTGATTTTGTAGAGGGATATGAGGATTGCAACAGCTTCGTAAGGTGGGACCTGCGTGCACACGTCAGCAGCAGCTTAGCTTGGTTGCGCAGCTGTCGGTAGGTCTGACGGTCGGCCACCGAGCGCGAGACGGCCCACGCGCGACGCGCAGCATCGCGCTCCTCCATCACCTCGCGCACGGCACTGTCGCGCAGCCAGGGGCAGTCGGGGCGTCGCACGGCTCTACTCACAACAGGGCAGTGCGCCCCAGCCACAGCGTCCCACACACGCATGCTCGTTGATTACTATACTAAGGAACATATTTGCCTGCTGGTGCACAATATGGCAGCTCATTATGATGTCATAGTACCGTGTGGTAGGCGGCAGCATGGTAAAAGCAGCTACATAGTGCACCAAGGCAATATTTCAAAACCTTATTACCTGTGTCTGTCAGTACCATATGTTTTGTCTTGGAAAATGGAAAATTTGTAGGAAAAAACTGGTGACAAACGTGTAGCTTTAGAATCCCAACGATGACACACAGCTACACATACTTGCTGCCGTGAACTCAAAGAACACATTTCACCAGCACTTAAATTCCTCTCGGTTGATAGCGTTGGTGCTGAGGTGGTTTGTTACCTTCTTCCCGTTCCCAACTCTCACATTCATGCTAGCCAAACCTACGGAGTTTGAAGCAAAGTAAAATTAACCAAACTGGCAGAGCTCGAAGCTAAGTGAAATCAAT
>JAXIVJ010009070.1:0-52679 GCA_036785665.1 Chirona hameri
GAAGCTGTGCTGCTCTCCGCTGTAAGAAAATACAAGGTGATACACCAAGACACGGAGACAAATTGTCGTTTCATAAGTGAGTATTTGTTTGCCCTTAACAGTCTTTTGTCGGTGATTTTGCTGGTCGGTTGATGCGCCATTATTGTCAACTAGCCTTTTTCAGGATGTCGGTGTCACCATGAATGAATGAATGATGTTAGATGTTGTTTTTTTTGTATTTCATATTGCTACTTATAAACACTTTACTTATCAAGTCACGTTAAAATAAGTCTAGTTCATATTGAAAGAGGTTAATCACGAATTGTGATATGTCCCGTTCCGTTTGAACCTTGTTTATTTAAATTTGAAGTTGACTGATTTCAGTCACAACTTGAACTATTCAAATTCATGTTGTAAATGCTTCGACATACGAGATCAGGCATGGGTGTATTTTTAAGATGTTAGATTGTCTACCTGAGTTACAAAATATATTGCTGATGGACATTGTCGCAAAGGAGGAGATGTCATGGTAATACTTCAGTAACGCACCTCCCCAGTTTATCGTAGTTTTGAAGTACCTATTAGAATAAGAATTAGTTAGCTGACGGTATGTTTTATTGTAGAGTGAAAACAAGTCGACTACTAAACACTCATGCTCTCACTAACCTCTGTTCCTGGCGGAGCACAGGACTTGCATGTGAGACCGAAGGTTGGCCGCACAGCGGCTGCCACCACAAAATGACCTAACACATCAATCACCGGCTCACAAAATTATGTGGCTGCATTTTAACTCTGCGATAAAATATACTGTCAGCTGACCTAATTCTCTTCTAATAGGTACTCCAAGACTACGATAAACTGGGGAGGTGCGTTACTGAAGTATTACTGTCATAAGGGTTGATTTTTTTTTTTATTACGCAGCCTCACAAGGTTGTGTGTTCTTATGCACCATTTCAATATAGTTTTAGACTAACTTTTAAATTGATTCAGGTCCGCTGTGCAAAGGAAAACCACATACTTACATATTCTCTTACCTGGTTCTCTTACCTGGTTGGGTTCCCATTGGTCGGATAAAAGAAAATCAATGGGACAGGCCAGGGTAAAAGGAAAAATGAACCCTAGAGTCCGAGACGCGCCAGTTCTTTAACCCGCGAGTCACTGGGGGGAAGGGGGGGGGGGGGGGTAGCCCCCCCCCCTTAGGAATATTATAAATATCTCAACAACTTATGCAGATATCGACGCCAAACTGTCAGTACCTTTCGGGCCTCATTTTTACACCTCTTGAGCAAAAATAAAGCAATTCGTCAGATTATTTTTAGATATAGTGAATTTAGTGACGTCACTAAACACGATTTTGACACCAAAATCAGCTAAACTTTGCCAGGCCGTACAAATGCCGCATTTGAAGCAAAATGCAATAAAAAAAAACGTTTGAAGGTAGGAAATTGCAAGGGCTACAAACCAGCTATCTCGAAATTTCGAAACGTTTGGTTTTTGACCCCAAAATTTCATTTTTTTTGGGGGGGAAATGCCCACATCAAATTTTTCAAAGATATTACTCTTTTTCTCTTATGTGTAACAACAAATCTGGCGTCCGAATTACAGATGAATAACCGCGCCACTAATGTCTACCATAGCCTCCTCCAAAAAAAAACACCTTTCATTTTTGAGGAGTTTGGAGGCGGTTTGAGGCGAGCTTGGAGGAGCTTAGTGGAGTTTGGATGAGCCACGGGAACAATACTATTAATTTGGAGAGCTTAGAGGAGGTTAGAGGAGGTTAGAGAAGCCAATGGAACAGACCCATACAGTCCCAGTGGCTGCATTCATTTATACTGAAATACTATCGCTGTAACAATGTTTCAATGATCATATATATGTATGTTTCCATTTTATTTATTTGAAATAAATTCACCACATATATTGAAATGTTGAAGCAAAGGTGAATCGATTATAATATTTGTTTTAATTCTTTGAATCGGAAAGAATCAATTCTAAAAAATTGTATGTGAATTGAATGGTGATTGAATCATTCAGATTCAAAAATGAATCATGATTGATTAATTCCAAAAAAATTGATTCAATAACCAGTCTGCATGCGATCACAGGAGCATGGGCGGATCTGGGGGGCCAAATGCTCCCCAAAAACCGCCTGAAATTGACGCCAAATTGGGGGGTATTGCCCATTAGTACACCATTAGTTATTAGTTAATCCCTATAATATACCTACCAGTCGATAGACAATATCACATTTAGTAACTATGGATGTCTTCCCCAAGACATTTTGCACTATAACTAATTTTAACGTCAATAATTCATATATCGCCGCTTCCGTCGCCTCGCCCGTCGCCAAACTTCGTTTACTCGCCAGCTGACGACGACCGACATTTGATACGACAAGTATAGACGGCGTTCACGGCGGCCCGGCTATGACGTCACATAACTTATTTACGTTGTATGGTTAGGTTAGGTTAGGTTAGGTTAGGTTACAGTCATTGTTTCAATGACGTCATGGACGACCCTTATTTGATTGGACGATCCTGTGAACCTTCCTGCGTCGAAAAATGCGTAGATATGGGCAGGGCGGAACTTTATATCTCTTTGGGAGGGCCCGAGCCCCTCCAATGCTGAGCTGAGCCACCCCCCCCCCCCCAACGGTGCTCCGCCCCCCCCCCCCCCCAATGTTTTCCAAAATGTGTGCCTCTCTAAAATTTCAAGGACTATCCGTACAGTTTGTTGTTTTGGATTTTGCGTATTTCATCATATCAAGATGCAGGGTCCTAGGATTGCTTTGGAGCTTAGGTGCGGAATGGAAAATGATGGCTAAAAATAAGCATAAAGAGTGGAAAATTCAACCAAAAGCCATTGTATTCGGCTTATCAGTGTCCACTGTCCAATACCGCTCACCAGAATTAGTTATTACCTATGCCAATTTTGATCTGTCTTTCCCTGTCTTGTCCTATCATTACATCCATAAATCAGTAGTTAAAATTATCCAATATATTTTATAATAAGGAGTGGAAAATTAAGAGGAAAACTTGGGAAAAAGAGTGGAAAAATAGTATCCATGTCATTTTCCGCCCAAATTTCCCAATGCCAGGACACTGTCAAGATGTGATACCATCTGGAGTATTCCATCTTACAAGTATACGAGCATTGTGATTCCATCTGCGACTGCTTTTCGATTATGATATGGTAAGTTGGTAGCATGGCAGTCTGCAGATACAAGGTTCAAGCGTTCAGATTAGCGAATAGCGGAAGGGAGCATGACGAATTAGTGATCGGAGTGCTCTATTTAAATGGCGTTCAATAGAATTTGTTGTAAATTAATTTTTTGCCTGAAATAAGGCTGATAGTTTATGCAGACTTGTTGGCTCCCTGGTATTGCAATATCCTAAATATCTAACATCCGTGCTAAAATAATAGTTTGATGCGCAGGAACGTCGAGGGGATCGTACTATCAAAGGGCATCGGGTCATCGCGGCCAGGGGACCTAGGGGTCCATGTCTCTTCCAGGAGGTTAACCGCGAGGTTGGCCTGAGTGGGTCCTTGGTTGATCTGACGAGCCCTCGGTCAGCCTGAGCGAGCCTCGTTGGGCCTGGAGGGGAGCTCGGTCGACCTGAAGCATGGCGCTCTGTCGACTTGAAGGAGTCATTCGTCCATCCGTGGGGGTTCCAGTCGGCCTAAGGAGCCATTGTTTGGCCTGAGGATTCCCCTGCCGGCCTGAGGAGGGGGGGGGCCTCAGTCGGCCTGATCGGCCTGAGGGCCCTCAGTCGACTAGGGGGGGGGGGGGCGGAGGGCCTCGGTCGACTTGATCGAACCTCGGCCGGCTTGGCCGGCCGGCCCTTCGTCGGCCTGAGGGGTGTCCAGTCGGACTGACGAGCTCTTCTTAGGCCTAAGGGGGTCTCTGTCAGCCTGGAGGGGTCCTCGGTCGGCCTGGATGGAAGCTCTGTTGGCCTGAGGGGCCCTCGGTCGACTTTAGGGGCCCTCGATTGGCTTGAGGGAACCTCGGCCGGGTTGAGGAGACCCTTGGTTGGCCTGAGGAGCTTTTGGTTCGGCCTGAGGGGCTCTTTGTCGGCCTGAGAGACCCCTTGTCGCTTGAGGGGACCTCAGTCGGTCTGAGTGGCCCTCGGTATGCCTGAGGGGACCTCGGTCGGCGTGAGGGGACCCTGAGTGTGCATGAGGACCCTCGTTTGGTCTGAGGGGCCTCGGTCAGCTTGAGGGGGCCCTCTATTGGCCTGTGGAACCCTCGGTCGTCCTGAGTGCCTCTCGTTTGGTCTGAGGGGATTTCAGTCAGCTTGAAGGGGCTTTTCGGTCTGAGGGTCCTTGGTCTGCCCGAAGGGGCCATCGTCTGCTGCCTGAGAGAGTTCTCTGACGGCTTTAGGGGCTCTCGGTCGCCTTGAAGGGCCCTCAGTTGGCTTAGTCGGCTTGAGAAGACCGTTTTTCGGCCTAAGGTGCCTTCGGTTAGTTTGAGGTGATTTGTCGACCTGAAGGGCCTTCGGTCAGCTTGAGGAGGCCTTCGGTTGGCCTGAGGGGCCCGTAGTCGGCCTGAGTGGCCCTCGGTCGGCCTATAGGGGTCCCTAGTGTGCCTGTGGGGCTCTTCTGTCGGTCTTAGGGGGCTCTCGGTCGACTTGAGAGGCCTTGGTCGGCTTGAGGGGGCCCTTGGTTGGCCTGAAGGAGAACTCAGTCGGCCTGAGGGGACCATCGGTCGGCTCGAGTGGCTCTTGAGTCTTGACAGGCCTGAGCGGGCCCCAGGCTGGTCTTAGAGGGCCATTGTCTAGACCGGGAAGAACCCGGCGGTCTGAGAGGGGCCTCAGTTGGTTTGAGACAGTATCTTCCAGGCCTTAGAGTTTTTTTTTATATATAAATTTAGTCCGAATGTTTTTGAATGGATGGATTTTCCGAGGTCAGGCCCCGGCTAAGCATAGCTTGTTGCGCAGGCCCTGACCCCACTACCTGATCAAGGAATTCCTGGCGTCCGGCAGAATTTATAAGCGAAAGTTTACGTGCCCGACATACCTGGACACGGTCCGCCCCGCCCTCTGACGTCACCTGACCTTGAGTGCGGCCGCTGCCACCGGCCACAGGCCATCCCAGTCAGGGGCAAATAGCGAGCGCCGAAGCGACTCGAACCAGGGCTGCCACTACCGGGTGAGGTCAGAAGCCCGGCGCTCTCTCAACTGAGCTACAGGGGCGGACACTGAGCTACAGGGGCGAACAGCCTTAGGCTCGTTGTCGTTCTGAAATTTCCTTTGTCAGGCCTGAGAGGGCCCTGTGCCTGGCTGAGATATTTGTTTACCAGTTTGAAAGGAACCCTTAATCGTCCAGGATGGGGAGGGGTGCTTTTCAGGCCTAAGAGAGCCCTAAGTCCCTAAGAGAGGACCCTCCGCTTCTTTGAGAGGATTATCGGTCGACCAGAGATGACCACCGTCTGATCTGAGAGGGCCTTACGCTTGTCCAAGAGGGCCATTGCCAGACCTAAGAGGACCCTGTGCAAGTCTGAGAAAGCTCTCGGTCATTCTGGAGAGCCCTTAAACGGGCTGAGAGAGCCATGTCAGTCGGAAGCAGTCTTGCAGACTCGGACTCGGAATCTGAGTCTATTGGAGTAGGTGACTTTTGCCGGAGTCGGAGTCAGTTAATTTTTGCCGACTCCGGCTGGCATGTGAAAATTATGTACCAGGAACGTATTTTTCAGATGCATTTTTAATTGGCCACCGATGGCAATAATTTAACATTTAACGGCTTCGAAATTGTGTTGCTGTCCTTGTCAGTGTTTACCTATCAATTTCAGTTAACTAGTAATTTTTCAATTTTATGGGCTGAAAGAAGGAAATTTGAAAACAAATGTTTTGGGTATTTTTTCCTGTATGAAACGCAAAAAAATGGTTCTTTAATTGTAATAATTGTAACAGTTTTATAATGAGTATATTATATAATAATTATACAATATATATACCTATACATATAGTATTGGACATATATATAGTATTGGACATTTAGTAAGTCAACTTGACCATTCGGCTGTTGAGCCCCCCCCCCCCCCCCCCAACCGATTTCATAAAGTTCCACCACTGGATATGGGTTGCGACGATCGTGGAACATCTCGGGAAGATTTTCGGCAGATTTTTGTTCCAACATTGTGAGGTAAGATACATTATAAATAGCATAAAAGGTAGATAATAGTCAAATAGTGTCTTGCAAGATGCGTAGTGCCCAAATAGTTGAGTTTTGTAACACCTAAAACGCTGTGTACTTATGGCCAGTATGACCCAAAATTAACACATTTCCTGATATATAAAACAATCTATGCAACTTGTACTAAGGAAAATTTGTTTTAATTCAGCTCTCAATGCATAAACATGCAAAATCTGATAGTTTTCAGAATTGTCTAAGACTTTTGGGATTTGCCCCCCCCCCAAACACCCATTCTGATTTGTTTTCTTCTATGCCGCCACCCAAGAGCAGGTGACCAGGAGTCCCTCTATCCCAACGACCCACAGCACCTTAACGTTAACACTAGAAAACATAATAAAGCAAGTCGCGGCATTCCCAGCTAAGAAATGGAAAGAAACGTAAATAAGCTTAAGAAGGAGAATAATCAATTATTTGATAGTATAAAGTAAAAATAAGAGAAGGGTAAAGTAGTCATCACTGAATCCAGTAATTGACTGCCCCTACTTCCCTGGGAACCACATTAACTCAAACTTGCATTCAAGATGTTACTACCAAAAAAAAACTTCAAACACTGCAACACTTCATTCAGGATGTTAGTAAAGGGAAAGGGATCAATCATAATGGAAACATCTTAGCCTGGTCAAAAATCGGCATGAGTTCAAGTGCTGGGGATCCAAACAGGCCACCCAACTAAGCAGAGCTTGTTGTTGGGCGGCCTAATGGAACCAGCTCCAGTAGAGTGGGTGACATTCATATTGACAGATACATAAACATCCACTCTCAAACTTCACATGCATGCATATATTTTATATTGTATGTTATGTTGTATAAACAAATCATACACACATCCACCCTCACACAAGTGCACGTATGCATGACCACGTGCATACAATGAACAAATTGTATACACTGTTGCATAGTTCCAGTCAGGAATCAATGCAATAACATAATGTATGCATGCATATTGAACGCACATATACATATACACACATACATACACATACATACACATACATACACATACATACACATACATACACATAAATACACATACATATACATACACACACATGCAAATATACTTACATTTACATACACATACATACACGCATATATACATGTATACACACATACGCACACACACACATACATATACACATACACATACACACATATACATATACACACATATACATATACATACATATAAACACATATATTCATATTCTTATGAATTCATACATTATGTTGAATATATGTTGTATAATCAAAATGTACTACACCTATGATATGTATTGCAATGCAAAATAAAATGTACTGTATTATTACGGTGTTGTAAAGTTGCAGGAGTTTTATTCTTAGTATTGACTAAGAAAGTAATTCTTAGATAATTGTTTAATAATAGACTTAGAATCAGGAATAATTTGTATCAATGGAAACATTGGTCCTATTACTTTGTTCCATAGCCTCGGTCCAGCCCATGGAACAGTGTGAGTTCTGTATACTTTACAAGAGAATATTTCCTCAAGATGGTGAATGGTTCGGCTAGTCCTACTAGGGTGAGCTATAGTAAAAATCTGGTCTATTACATGAGGCAAATCAAACTTGAGTTTCCTGTGCATCAGTAATAGCATTTGTTGGTTTCCAATGTCTTTCACACGAAGTAACTTTTTTTTATTGGAGCAGAATGTGCTAGCCCATCTATTATTCTAACAACACGTTTCTGTAATTTCTCTATTTTATTTAGGTGAAGAGAATATGTGTTGCTATACAGAAAACAGCAATAATTCACGTGAGACAAAAAGAGGGAGTTGTAAAGCAACAACAGATGATCGGAATTGATAAAATATTTTACTCTGCTGATTATGCCTGCATTTCTACACAGAACTGCGTAAAGCTTAGCAATGTGTGTTTTCCATTTCAAATCATCATCAATAAATACGCCAAGGTATTTAACAGTTTTTACACGCTTAATGTCAGCACCATCCGAATGAAGTGATACTGCAACTTGTATCTTTTTGTTAGTATAAATCTGATAATATGTCTTATCAGTATTTAGAGTAAACTGATTTGCTTGAAACGATTCGGCTATTTTTGGCATAAGAATGTCTAAAGTATTTTGCAATTCATGTTCGTTTCTACCTTCAACAAAGATAGCAGTGTCATCAGCATATAAATACGAGGTCATTTTATCACATATATGCGGAAAATCATTTATATATAATATAAATAGAAGCAGTCGAAGATTGATCCCTGAGGGACTCCGATTCCACTCGGAAGGAAATTTGATCTAGATTGATCTATTTGGACACATTGTGTGCGGTCAGTTAGATATGATTTTATCATATTGTATGCATCATGTAATATTCCATAGCTCTGTATTTTTTTTAGTAGAATATCTATGTTTACCGTATCAAACGCTTTACGTAAGTCTAGATATATTTCACATACAATACTACTTGATTCAAGTGCACTAGTTATTTTCTCTTGGAGAAGGAGTTATTCCATAGCTCTGTTATAATGCTATGCTTATACTGTTATAGCTGAGTTATACATATAAGTGGTCATGCCTTTTCTAAACCCAAACTGGTTTTCGCTAAGGATAGTATTTACAGCCAAATGGTCATTCAAACAGGAATAAATTAGTTTTTCTAGAAGCTTAGAAATGACAGGAAGCAGGCTAATCGGTCTCTAATTATTGAATTGTTGCATATCACCGGCTTTATAAATCGGCTTCACAATAGCCTTCTTTAACAAATTTGGAAATGTGTTCTGTTTTAAACAAAGATTCATAAAATGAACAACCTCACCTATAATTGCCATGAACGTCGCTTTAAATATTCGTGTATTTATTTTATCATGACCACCACCTACTATCCGCATATCGTTCACAATTTTCTTAACCCGCGCGCTGCAGGGGCTTTGCGCCCAACACGAAATGCAGGGGGGGTAGATTTCCGCCCCCCCTGAAATCTCACAAACTACACTACGTAGCGAGAAGTGGAAAAAGGCATTTGATAGTTTGATACATGTTCTATCGAAAGTATTTCAGTGTTCTTTTAGGTCAGGTCAAAATTGAGGTCACCAGAGGTCATCAAAGGTCGAATTTTCCAGTTTTTCTCTCCTGTTTTAGGACATCGCTCCAGAAATTCCCATATATTTCAGAAACGATGCTAGTTAGAAACAAACGGAGAAAACAAGCGCCAGCCAGTGAAATTTGCAATCTATGATGTCCTCCGATTTGATCTTGGTCAATATTTGAGGCTCCAGAGGTCAAAAAGAAGAGAAAAATTGTTTTTTTTTGCTAAATCGTTTTTGCTATTAACTGTTTACGTAATAAAGATAACGAAAACTGTTTACGCCATTGTGTTTATCTTGTCAAGACGCTTTGATTGATATACATGGTGACCTTGTTAAGTGAACTTAACAATTTGACCTCAGGTCAAGGTCAAGCGGTGACCCAAGTAGGGCATGTTACATATGGGAAGACGTATCTCGACGAGACAAACACATCGATGTCTGTTTTACTTCTCTATCTTGATTATGTCGGGAGTTATTGGGAAAAAAGTGATGGTGACCTCGCATGACCTCAAATGACCCAATAGGGGTCACTGAACAAAAAATACACTTGGATCATCAAGAATATCCTATAATAACATGATCCAGAAGTAATTGGACTAATATCATGCATATCCTTGAAATAGGAAGCATTTGTATATTTCCCCATTGACGTATTATGGGGGGTTATGAAATTGACCTGTCCTTAAGTCACCGATATCAAAATTCCGAGATAAACGAATTGTAAATACGTATGCCTTCATGGCATCCTGTAAGTTTCAAACTGATCGGTGAAAAACTCTGGCTTTGGCACAACTGCAAACATTTTTGGAGGTGGGGTCACTGGACCTGGTCTGGTGACCTAACCTGAGATGACCCGAGGTTATTGTTTTTTTTCTTCTCAAAGTGTGTGCAATTGATGTCCTAACAGGTGTGCCAAAACCCGGCGGCACGTTTTTTCGCTATCTTTGAAAACCCTGAGGGGGGGGGGGCGGAAATCAACCCTCCCCCTGCAGTGCGCGGGTTAACCTCTACTTCATCTGTATCTGTGAAGGTATCAAGGGTGTTTCCTACGAAGTTAGGAATGCAATTTAGCGGGTTACTATTTGTATGACCTGTGCTATTTTTTAATTCTTTACTGATACTTGTAAAGAAGGCGTTAAAACTTTCAGCGATTTCTTCAGCACCTCGAACTAAACCATTATTCGTTTTGAATGCGTCTGGCATTTTTTCAATTTGGGGTGAGCCTTTAGAAAGTTTATTAATAATTTTCCATGTTTTTTTGGGGTTGGCATTTTTAAGTTAATTGTGTATAGACAATCTTTTGGATTCCCTTATCATTCTGACAAGAATATAACGGTACCTGCGATATTGTAGAATGTTGAAACGAGTTACGGAGTTATTTTTCAAAATAAATAATTCATTTTTCCTATTTATTGATGCAAGTATCCCAGGGGTAATCCAAGGTTTAATTGGCGTGTTTTTTTCGGGAAGGTTCATAGATAAAGCTATATCTATTAATTCCTGAACAGTAGGCCTGGGTTATTCTCTCACATGCAACATTTGGGTCTGTTACATGAGAAAAGTCATGTAGTTCAGCTTGAAGGTGTAATTGTAAATCATCTATTTTCTTGTAATTAAAGGATGTGATCTTAACTCCATGCCTAAGCACCTTATACTTTTCTATATTGAATGATAAGTATATTTGGAAATGGTCAGATAGATAATCATACACTATTCCTGAACTGTCTGCATGTGTTATATTGTTGCAATATATATTATCCAGCAGGGATACCGTCCGTCCGTCCGTCCGTCCGTCCGTCCGTCCGTCCGTCCGTCCGTCCGTCCGTCCGTCCGTCCGTCCGTCCGTCCGTCCGTCCGTCCATCCGTCCATCCATACATCCATACATCCATACATCCATACATATTGAGCAAAATGCAAACTTCATTGAGCGATGAGTTAGCAGTGATAGGAAAAAAGTAAGCAAACCATACGAAAGCCACATCCATTGTCTTTTGATGCCAGGGTCTACTTTGCCTGTGGCTTGTACGAAAACATGTTAAATATGGTCTTATGTGAAAGGAAGTTTCCCTTGCATGCGCACTGCCGGGGCTGATTTCCGCCCTCCCCCCGATGTTTTTGATGAATAGCGGGAGAACGGCCGCGCGCAGCGCCACCAAAATTGGCACAGCTGTTTGGGCATCAATTATCCACATGGTGTGGAATTCTTCACTTCGGGTCATCGCAGATCAGGTCACCAGGTCAAGTCAAGTGACCCCACCTCCCAACATGTTTGCGGTCGTGCCAAAGCCATAGTGATTGACCGAACAGTCTGAAACTCACAGGATGTTATCAAGTCATAAGTGCCTACAATGTTTTGTCTCGAATTTGTCATACCGGTGACCTAAGGTCAGGCCGATTTCGTGACCTCCCCATTATAAGTCAATGGGGAGAAATTAAAACACGTATACATCCATAAGAAATGGCTAAATTTGACTAGTTTTCACCATATATGTGCCAACTATAAAACCACATTTCACATTTCTGTTCATTGACCTCTACGAGATCAACTCAGGTGACCCCCAGGTCACGTATGGTTTTTCTTCAATAACTCTTTACCAAATCAAGGTAGAGCAATGAGGTTTTCACCATTGTATTTGTCTTGTCGAAACAAATAATTTAATGAAAAATTTGACCTTGACCTTATCTCAGGTCAGGTCATTTTTTATATGGCCTAACTAGTCCACCGAATATATTTTGTGATGTGTCTCGAAGAGACAAACACAATGGTTTAATTGGTTTAATTATATCATGCTTCTGTCAAAAGTTATTCTTAAAAAGCAATTTGGCGATTTTTACAATGTTCAAATTTAATAAAATGACGTAATTTTAAGAAAAAAAAGATGCGTTGGTGATTCTGATACCTAATTTATCACAATTGCAATTAACAACTATTGACCTGAGCCTAAACATATTTCAACAAATTGCATAAGAATAAGAATATACACATACCAAAAGTGATTCATAATATGACGTCATTTAAATGCAAAATTCACTCATTTTATAATTGAATTACTGCATGTCTCATAAGCGCCAGATATGCCGATGAAGCGCTGCTACCATATGACCGTACCCGTTTGTCTAGGTATCCTGATATCAATATTGGTCAGTAATAAATTAATATGAGGAGTTGACTTTTTATATGTCAATATGAATGTTAACAATTTCGTATTGCATTAGCTGGCGGGCTTGGTCACATGATAAATGCAGCCATGTTTTGTTTGTATTGAATAGGGAGGGTCTACAAAACTGTCCAGATTAGCAGCAAGCCCATGCTCCGAAACTACTGGACCGATGTGAGTGATTTTTTCACCATTCAATTGAAACTGGTCGAAGTGGGTGCCGTTTCACGTTTTATCCACTTTAGTCTAATCTAAATGAACCAAATTGGATCAAAACCTGTAGTTCAAATTTGCAGGCAATCCTATGCTCCGAGGCTATAGGACCGATCTGCGTGATTTTTGCACCATTCGATGCGGCATGGTGCAAAACGGTGCCGTATAGCGTTTTTTACAGATTGGTTCACTTTAAGTGGACCAAATCGGACCAAAGCCACCAAAAACCGTTGCAGGCAAGCCCATGTTCCGAGGCTATGGAACCGATCTGCATGATTTTTTCTCCATTCGATCCGGCGTAGTCCAAAACGAAGCCCTTTTGCGTTTTATACAGATTGGTTCACTCTAAGTGGACCAAATTGGGCCAAAATCACCAAAACTGTTGCAGGCAAGCCCATGCTCCGAGGCTATTGAACCGATCTGTATTATTTTTTCCCACATTCAGTCCTACGTGGTCCAAAATGGTACCGTTTTGTGTTTTATCCAGATTAGTTCATTCTAAGAAGACGAAATTGGACCAAAACCACCGAAACCAGTTGCAGGCAAGCCCATACTCCGAGGCTATAGAACCGATCTGCACGATTTCTTCACCTTTCGATCCGGCATGGTCCAAAACGGTGCCGTTTTGCGTTTTATACAGATTGGCTTACTCTAAGTGGACCAAATTGGACAAAAACCACCAGCAACTGCTGCAGGCAAGCCCATGCTCCGTGGCTATGGGACTGATCTGCGTGATTTCTTCACCATTCGATCCGGCGTAGTCCAGAACGGTGCCGTTTTAGCGTTTTATCCATATTGGTTCACTCTAAGTGGACCAAATTGGGTCAAAACCACGAAAAACCGTTGTCATTGGTATGGAGCTGTCCGCTCCGGAGCCATGCTACTGCAAAATATGAAGGTGAAGAAAAACAACATAGTAGCAGTGGCCAGGTGCCATTCCGCCAGCCGCCCCCCCCCCCCCCCCCCCGCGCCTATTGCCGTGTGTCCAGTACCTGACCCCTGTTCCTCTCCCCTCTACTGTGCTCCCACGCTGCTTTCTGCATTAGTGACGACTGACGTAGCAGACATGACTCGGGGCACGTGGAAAGCGATCGGGGGACAATTAAGAGATCTATTTAGGCAGTGGAGCAGTTCATGTTCCTATACTTGATCCTATTCCGATCCGACTCCGCTACTCCGCCTTTCTGCTCGGCTGCTTCCCACTCCACGTACCACGGCGTTGAACTAGGGCCGGACCAGTGCAACTGATTCATGTTCCGTCCGCTCACAAGGCTAACAAGGAGACCACTAATCGAGGGCTATTCCGACGCGCTGTATTGGGATTCAATGCACATGTGGAGAGATTCCAAGCTGCTGATCCGTTCCACGCAACGTTTGCTAGCTTCAGAGCAAGTGTGCTAAAATATGTAAGAGACAATCCCGTCTGATGTTGGAGATTGATGATTGGTTGTCATGTGATTTTAGTATTTGAGTATTGTATATTTTCGTGTGTATTTGCTTTGTCTTGTTCCCTGACTTCACCTATTAGTGGGTTTATTGACCTGTTGGTGATCAATAGATAAATAAATAAATACTACCAATGAAATAACACATTAAATGCACCAAAGTTTCCTTGTCCTTGTCTTGTATACAAATATAGACCTTTATCTTCATGGACTTCCCTCTGGCGATCACACTTTTCACTAAGTCTTGTACACATCCTCTGCTTCGTATCAGTGCACCAATACAGCTTCACTGCAGTGGAGCTCCATCACTGGGAAGGGGGTCATACCCAGAGAAAAGTAAAACTCCAATACCAGCCTTTAGCTCACTGTCGTGCAGGCCGAACAGTGCATCGTTCTTTACGTCAGCCACATATCAGAGTGTTTCTCTTTTGGTCAATTCAAAAACAGCCGGTGAAAAGGGCTTCACGGGCAAAAAAAATCCACAGGCCACAGCTGATGATCTCTCCAGTACTGTCTGTTCTAGCTTCATCCTGATGGCTGGGGTCATCTTCTCTGGGGGAATGTCACTAGCGTCGCCTCGGATTTTTGAGTGTGAGGGGGGGGGGGGGGGGAAGTGCCGGATGAACCATCGGTCCGCGAAAATGTGAAGGCAAATCAGTTTCTACTTAATCATGTATCATTAGGAACGCATTTTTTCTTGCATGTACCAGCTTTATTTATTCTATTTTAATTTGTAACCGGTCAAAAAAAGAGAGAAATTCTCGGAAATATGCACGGTAGAATGTTAAACAAATATATGTAGCATTATTCGATAGGCAGTGACAGGCAATGATGACAGTCATTTTCAACAATTAAATCACCACACATGTAAGTTTTTTTCTGCTGTTTATATATATATATATATATATATATATATATATATATATATATATATATATATATATATATATATATATATATATATATATATATATATATATATATATATATATATATATATATATATATATATATATATATATATATATATATATATATATATATATATATATATATATATATATATATATATATATATATATATATATATATATATATATATATGAAAACACGTTACCACAAGCTGTATGGGATTCGCTTCCCAAGTTGATACATAACCTAGTTATTCTTGTTACATATAGAGCTATTTCATACTAATGACGAGAAGTGGCAGCCACCTGCCCGCTGTCCATTCGGATGTCTCCTCGTTGACTCCGCGCACATTGCAGTCACAACCGCGAAATTTGGCATTTTAGTGGAGATGTAGGGTCGCACTATCGTATGCAAATTTTACGTCCATCCATGATAGCAATAGTCTGCAATTTTAATTATTATTAATATGATATGAATATCAGAACTCGTAGGCGCCTCTCGGCTGCCACTGAACTGGCTTTTTGCTTTCGGGAGACACTGGCTCAGTGGTAATGACCCAATGGGGGGTCAGGATATTTGCTAGATATTTAGGTCAGTAATGCGATACAAGGCAACGTCACTGGCGTGTTTTTATATCTTCTTCATACGCTCAGCGCACTGTGCTGCGTGCTGACCGACCCGAGGTGCCCATATCTGCACCAGGAGGACGAATAGAACTGGGTTCGGTGACCGTCCGGCTCGTTATGCGGGGTAGTCGTGTTGGCGGCTGGCCGAGACGGATGCGGATGAAGTTACTCATGTACTTGAAGTAATGGATGAAGTAGTTATCCCAAAACTACATCGCTTTGCAAACTTTGAACGCATTTGGGCAGAGCATTGGCTGTCATTTAAAAACAAAAACAAAATAGTCAGAAGCTTTTGAATATATAGGTTTATGAATTCAGGACCCGGCATAAAACACTGCAATTTGAAATTGACCTTTCCGCTCTGTTACCAGGAATGCAAAAGCGAATGAAATAACATGTTGGTTACCAAAGACTCCAAAACGTGCATTGATATATCTGTCTCATTGATCATGTGTACCTATAGGTACACGTATTGTATTTAATTTATTAAATACAATATATTTTCGATTCATCAGGTACCTTGTTATTGAATAAACTTCTGATAACCATGTTAGGTCCCTTTCTTTCAACCTCAGTTTTAAACACAACAGTAGATATGGACTGCGACAGGGACGAAGAACCATAAACACTGCCATCGTCTGCCTGTAAAGCCTGCCTGTAAGTGTATAGTTAACCGTCGCGATAGTGATGTAGCTGTGTAGCCTATGTATGTCGAGTTTGAGCGGCGCGCGCAGTCGCCGACAGTACATTTGAACTCATATACTACATTGTTGGCTTTCAGAAGGAGGCTGTCTTTGGATAAGTTGTTGTTCCTGATGAGTTCTAAAGTCCTTGGACTTTTATAATAGACTATCAGCTTGATACTGTTCTGGGGGTCAGTTGGGATACAGTTTCTGGATAGAATATCACTTACAGCAGATTTTTCGTCGGCCTTATAGGCTGTGAACATTCTGTTTCTGTAGTAGAGTTTGATGTCAGCGGTCAATTTTGCTCCACCACCCTCTGTTGATGATCGAAAGTGTTTATGGAGCTGTTTTTTATCTGGTTACCAATTTCAGTTAGGCTGAAGTTGTTGCTGACTAGGATGTTTCTGATCCTATTGAATTACTGGTGTACTAGGGCCCACACTCAGAAACACTTTTGAGAACTTTTGCTGAATGCTTTTCCCTGAGAAACCTGCACGGTCTCCATTTCGAGACCTTTCAGTGAATGGTCTCGCCTGATACATCTACATGGTCTCCGCGTTGGTTGTTGAGAGTAAATATGTCTCCAGCTGACAATTTTATGTCTCTGAGACCATCAGGCAGTCAACGAAGTAGAAAAGTCTGTCGCGATCGAGGATCGAACCCGCGGGATGTTTTAGCAGTCACCTGTTGAGAACAGTGGATGATCTCCTGAGAGAACCCTGAAATTGAATTCATTCCATGCAGATGGCGCCACCATAGCACTGCAGGTGTCGCTGTAATCGCAACGACAGAAACCGACTTTTAGTAAAGTAAATACCGAATAACTATTATTTTTTCGATCGTTTTGATTTGTAAATATTACTTTCATACCATCATTTGTTAACCAAACAATATTAATACACGGAAAGTCGGTAAGTATCAACCTCACCCAGCAATTGCCTTGGTTGGTACCGTCTTTTTGCTTGTTTTGTTATAAGCCCCGCCGTAGCTCAGTGGTAGAGCGCTCGCTTAACATGTGAAGGGTCCCCGGTTCAATCCCGGCCGGCGCCGATACTTTTTTTCAGGCATTCTCAAGCAAGACTAAATAGTTCACGCTGAGAACCTTGACAAAAAAAGATAATCTTGAGACCAAAAGACCCCCTCGAAAGTTCTCGTAAAATGTGTCTCTCTGCAGAGACTAAATCGAACCCTGTATGGTCTCTGAGAACTTTCAAGAGTCTCCGATGTCTGTCAGTGCAGGTTGTACAGTGTGTCAGTGCCCGGTGTATATATGCACGAATTACACTTTCTTTGTATTTATCTGGGCTCTCGCTCAGGCCGTTAAAGGGATTATACGGTTTTTTCCCCAGAATAATTGAGTTAGATAGTAAAACGTACTTATAAAGGTGGTAGAAGTCCCACGGTAGCCACATTTTTCTGGAAATGACCTCTTCTGCACGTAAGGTCATTCCAAAGTGCGCGGTGATGCCACCGCGTATTTTCTGCAGGACCGGCTGAGGCAGAGCCAGTCATCTCTTTTATGCTAATAAAAACACCTCACGTATGGCATATTTCCGGTAAAATAAACAATATTTGAAAGAAAATAAACTTGTTTTGTTCCAACGACAGCACCAGTTACCTAGTTTTCCCATATAATTCTATATTTTTCATGAATTTTCATGCCAAAAAAAATCATATGCCACCACCAAATTCTCAACGCTGAGAAAAGCCAGACTGGCCAGAGAAAAGAAAACCACAAAAACACAGAACCTCAACGAACAGTGTGTAGTAATACAAAGTCCCGTCAGTTTTGAATTGCATAATCATTTTGTGATCCAGTGTAGGACTTGCAGATAATTCAAAACTCTCAAATTGATCTTAAGATAAAAGTGGTGGACAGTAGTGCCGATCAAGTACTCGTTATCTGATACTAGTCTCGAAAAACGCTCAAATTTTAACGCTGATAATTTCTGAAATAATGGACTAAATGAGCATTGAGGTCCCTGTTATATGTCTTAAACGTGTTTAAAGCTCATACAACTGCAAAAGAGTGCATTTACTTTCAGGACGGAAACCCGTATAATCCCTTTAAGACATGTTAAGACGGTTTACAGGAAACCCAATATCAGTGGGTTTCCTGTAAACCGAGGTAACGATTGTTTTATTTGAAGCATCAACTGTTACATCTAGAAATGGAATTCTGTAGTTTACTGACATTTCGAACGTGAATTTGATAATTGATTTGTCTCCAAGTTCGGATTTGAGGCACATGAATTGTTCCTCGTCAACAATATCAACAAATGTCATCAGTGTACCGACAGTACGTGAAAGGTTTCTTCTAGGCTCTCTAAGGTCAGTGATTCTATCTGTGCCATATACGTTTCCGCAAATGACACCCCAAGGGGAACCCATTGCCACCCCATTGATCTGTCGGCAAAGTTTGCCCTCTGGGTGCAAGTCTGGGTGCAAAAGGAAAGAGTGCCTTTTGTGCATATCTCAAAGAGACGTTTGAGTTAGCTCTTGCTCTAGGTAGACGTGGCGCCGGGATAGACGCATGAGAGTACACGTTCTCAAGAAGCATATCAATCGTCTGATCGACAGGGACATTCGTAAAGAGTGAAGATGCGTCAAGAGATGCCAGGGTGCCATGCCTCTCCCGTACTCTGAGTATTTCTATGAATTCTTCAGACGATCTCAGGGAATAAGTTTTCGGTATGCAAGGTGAAATAATATAGTTCAGCTGCATAGCTACATTGTAAGCTGGCGTGGGAATCCATGCAAAATGATTGGTCTAATAGGGATACATTCTTTGGGTGTCTGGGTTTCCATAAAAGTAACCTGAGTTAATCTCACCTCTCAGTTTCTGGAATATTACGCCACCGTTCTCTGCGTTAGCGACATCGATTACATCATTCAGGATGATTGTATATTAGAACAAGTTTTATATCACATTCTTCTAGAACATTCAAACAATAATTCGAATAGATTGAAACTGTGATGTATAGCTTTTCTTGCGTGTGTGCATTATTTCATCTTGTGTATATGGTGCTGATGAAGTCTTTTATGACGAAACGCGTCCACCTATGTGTTTGCTTTTTCCTGTGTCATATATGCCATAATTGTCTGTATATGAATACATTTGTCAGACATGAACGGAACAACAACAAGCAACACAGAGATGAAGGAATACTACACCAAGAAGAAGCTAGCAAGCAGTTTTAATCGTCTCAAATTCCTCAATGATTGTATATTAGAACAAGTTTATATCACATTCTTCTAGAACATTTAAATAATAATTCGAATAGATTGAAACTGTGATGTATAGCTAGCTTTTCTTGAGTGTGTGCATTATTTAATCTTGTGTGTATGGTGCTGATGAAGTAGTTTATGACGAAACGCGTCCGCCTATGTGTTTACTTCCCTGTGTCATGTATGCCATAATTGTCTGCATATGGATATATACACATATATTACATAGCTGAAGGGGGTCGCACGGGTGTTATCGTAAAGCTGGACAATTAAAATGAACCTTAAACGGAAAAAAATAACAGAATCATACAAAGCCGATACGAGTGACTAGCATAGGGTCTGGAATTCAAGATATTGACCGCCACGACGATGTTCATGCTACATTAAGCATGATTTTGTATGTTTTACAGAGGCTAGGAGGGAGGGGGTTCAAACTTTAAGCATGTTTGCGCTACTTAATTATATACGAGGCTCAGTCGAAACGTTACGAAGCGTTACATTAAAACGGCAATATTCAACAGGGTGTTGAATAGTGCCGAAGAAAGCGTTACGTAATATATGGACGATCCATAGTACGGCGTCGCTCGGCGCGTCGCGACACGACGACGCGTTCTCCCACGGTGTAATGTGATACCCGTCCGCCCCGGGTCTGCCGCCCTCACATCATCACTCCATATTTATCTTTCACCAACACCTAACGGCTACCAGAATTCGGCGGGACGGGAGGGCGGAATCACGAGTTTTGTTAGTCCTCGAGTAACCGATGCCATTTTACAGCTTCCAACTGTATTTACGGTAAAAACACTCTCCGATACATACAACCGGCTATTCTGAGCGTCGTGTCAGGGTTAAAAGATGAGATACATGTTAAAAACGACACACATGCGTACACTGAGTAGAAAAACAAAACACACACAATATACGATCGCAAGCACACACATCCAGCACAGCACATCAGATGTCATGTCAAAGAGTGCCAACTTTACGTTTAAATGACGGTAAAGACGTCACAAATGTCCCGAGACAGGGTGTTGTACCGCTGCACCGTACTATATAAAAAGCGACACTTGCCGGTTGTAGTTCTCACGCGCGGGGGGCCAAATCAGCGTCCTGGCGGGTGCTTCTGGAACGAAGTTCAGAATTGACCGAAAGCTGGGAAGCTGGGAAATTTTGTGAAGAAGGTGGAGAGATTGAAGTTCGTACAGTTGCCGGGCGGTGAGCCAGCCCAGTGCATCTCGCACGTCCGATATGTGGTCGAATTTACGTCGGCCAGAGACAGCGCGCAAACCAAAATTGACTTCCTTAAAACCAACCCAAGAGACGTTTTATTAGTGGATCGCCGGCTTAAACGCGAACATTTTGAGCACCCATGTGACGATGGTGGTCGTTGGATCCGATTCAGTGGCTGTTAGTTGTATTCTACTGGTCCATATTGGACTGGCAACAAGCGGCATGATTCAAAACTTTACCAGTCTTTATCGAGCAGGAAGCATTGTGTATTTGAGTATAGGTACGTACGCCGGTTTTTCTGGGAAATACGCACTGTCTCATTAAAGGGATTATACGGGTTTCCGTCCTGAAAGGAAATGCACTCTTTTGCAGTTGTATGAGCTTTAAACACGTTTAAGACATATAACAGGGACCACAATGCTCATTTAGTATATTATTTCAGCAATTATCAGCATTAAAACTTTGGCGTTTTTCGAGATTTGTATAGATAAGGAGTACTTGATCGGCATTACTGTCCACCACATTTATCATCCACCACATTTATCATCTTAGAATCTGCAGCAATCAATTTTAGAGTTTTGAATTATCTGCAAGTCCTACACTGGATCACAAAATGATTATGCAATTCAAAACTTACGGGACTCTTTATTACTACACACTTTTCGTTCGGGTTTTGTGGTTTTCTTATCTCTGGCCTTTAGCGTTGATAATTTGGTGGTGGCGTATCGGCATAAAAAATCATGAAAAATATCGAATTTTATGTGAAAAACTAGGTATCAGGTGTTGTTGGAAAAAAACAAGTTTATTTTTCAAATATTGCGTATTAATTTCCTGAAATTTTCTGAAAAATGTGGCTAGCGTGGGACTTCTACCACCTTTATAAGTACGTTTTACTATGCAACTCATTTATTCTGGGAAAAACCCGTATAATTCCTTTAAATAGCGCAAAAACGATTGGTGTGTGTTTGACATTGTTATAATATGTTGAAGCACTTCTGTTCAAACAGCTTACTGATCGATCGTGATAACCTGTTGTCAGATTTTCTGTCTTAGTCTTTGTAACAAATTGTCATGCACCTGTTACGGCTTCAATGAACCACATTTTGCAATATTTGTTTTACTTCGGGTCACTTCAGGTCAGGTCACCAGGTTGCATTAAGTGACCCAATCTTCGTAAAACATAACGGTCGTGCACAGGCAACAGTGTTTGTCCGAGCAGTTTTAAACTCACATAATTGAATTAGGCTTAACCCTCGCCAGTGCAGGGGGTTGATGCCACCCCCTCGGTTTTTCGGCAATAACTCGCGTAAATGTCAATCGATTACGATGAAACTTTCAGTACCGTACTGGTGAAAAATTTGACACATATTCTGCAATTTTTAAAGTTGTAGGTCACATGACCCGTGACCTTTGACCTGTTTTCAAGGTCATGTCAGGCGCAACTGGCGTCCCGTAGTATTAATCCTTGTAACTTGTGCAGTTTCATAGTGTTTGTCGTTCAGGATCATATGCACAAGTGTTTCCAGGTGACAGTTGTGGTTTCCACTGAGATTGTGACCTCCATTGACCTTTTCAGAGTCCAGCCGAGGTCACTTACATCCGATGACCTCATATTACTTTTTTTGGCTTCTAGGACATTTTGTGACGCTGATTTCAAATATGGGATCCATTTTACATCATTATATGTTCCACTGGGGTCATGCGCCCCTAAAGATCAACCGAGGTCACTGACCTCAAATTACCTGACATGACCCGACATGACCTTTTGGAATTTGGCAGTTTCTATGACATTTTGTGACGCTGATTTCAAATTTGCATCCATTTAGCATAATTATATGCTCATTCGCGATTCTAGCTCGATTAAATTCAATTTGATACGGATTTACCATTTGGTTGAATTTTGGGTCATTGCCATGACTTCAGAGGCATCTAATGACCTAGGACCTTAAAATCGGATACCAATGGCTTACTCTCTTGAAAAGCAACGCGCTCGTTTTTTAATCGAAGCTCTAGCCCAATTAGGGGCGAAACGCTGGTGGGGGGTCGTACCAATCCCCCTCCCCCCTTGCACGGTCACGCACTGATCGGACGCTGCACGGGCGAGGGCTAAATACCTACACATTGCATATTGATTGACAGCAGATTTGTGAATATCTGTGACCTAAGGTCAGGTCGATTCCGTGACCTCCCCATTATATGTCAATATGAAGATATGAAAATGCCTCCCATTCAGAGAATAAACATTTACATAAGACCAATTACTTCAGGATCATGTTTGTATAGCCCATTCTTGATGACCCTATGCAACTGTTGCTCAGTGACCCCTACAAGGTCATCTTAGGTCAACTGAGGTCAAAACAAACAAAGTGCTCCTTCACATTGGAAAAGAACGTTGAAGAATCGCCAGTTTGGTTCCCTATCCAATAAGAACGTTTGACTGGTTTGTAGGTACATACATATACTTACCATATCTAAGCGAGGTACAAAGATCCCTACTCCAGCTTATTAAAGGGAATAGTTCACCTTTAACATGGAGTTTTGAACTGAGATAGGAGATTTGTAGAGCAAATCGAAAAATGGGTTGTGTGAAACAATTAGCTCCCAACGTTAAGTAATTTCGACACAGCACTAATGGCCCCTTTTAAAAGAAGTTTCATTTCCCCGAAACTTGTTTCGGATTCCCACAACGGTTGTTTACGTTACATGCAGCCTGCGTATATATGTCTAAAGTCCGTCGTTATTGTGTGCAATAGTTTCCATATCCAAGCTATACCATATGCATGACGTCATAATTGTCACGCAATTTTTGTTATGGCCATGAAGGAGAAAAGAGAAACATGCTCATTTTTCGACGGACATCCATCTATCGTCCAAAAAATGCCATATTTGCTTTTTCAGCTCGAAATAACCCGTATAGCACAATTTCAAGACAACTTTCGAAGTGACCTATTGCCTTTAACCCTATTTGTAACGGGGGCGGATTCCGCCCCCCCCCCCTCATGTTTTTCGCAGATATCTCCAGAATTGCTGGGAGCAGGCCCATGAAATTTTGGAACTTTTCATAGAATTGAATACCGCATTTGGAGTCAAAATTGTGAGCTCCTAACCTGAACAGAGGCGGTTTCAGGGCACAGTTTTGGGTGGGTTCAGAGGCGACATTTGGCGATAATACGGAAATGCGATCTTCACGGATTCTTCCTAACTGCCTCAAGTATGAAGGAGTTACATCGGTTTACGGTGATTGCAACAAGTGAAAATTAGTTGATGTTAATGAAATATCATAAATATTGCATGGCAGAGGCGGTTTCAGGGGCTTGAAAAGGGGGGGGTGTTCCACCAGGAAGTATTCAATGCTTGGCGGGAAGCCAATAGAGCAATGCAAGGGGCATTTATAGCTATCAAGATGTAAAAGATAGCTTCTGCTTCCATTATTTGCATAATGTATTACATATAGAGTTTCGGGGGCGTGTTCAGGCACATGAAAAGAGGGGTGACTGGCATGGTGATGACGATATACCAGCGATAACGGCGCAATAGACGTTTAGCTTATAATGATATATGCACATATGAGGCCAGAAAAGGGAATAAAGTCATTGTTTTGCAGAGGCGCGCTCAGGAATGTAAAAAGGGGGTCATAGTATTGCAAGGAAACTAAGAGGCATGGACGTACAATGACATAACATACTGCAGTTGTCGGATGAAACATGCACCACAGGCTACTCTACTAGAGATTATAAGATAATAGGCGAGTCTAGGTAGGGTAAAAAGGGGGGGGGTAAGCAATGTGAATTGAAGTTGTTAGTGAAATAGTCACTGTTGACTAGTTAGTATCATTATAGCGGATAATATACTTATCAAAAGGTCTTGCGCCGCCCCAGTTTGGATCCTGGATACGCCTATGATGAAGTACACCATTCAAAAAGGAACTATCTACGATCAGTAACATATTTATAGTGCTGGGTAGCAACTTGTCTGCGGTTAATATTTTTTTCCCAATTTTACCTCCCTTTTTCACTAACCTGGTACCGCCTATGGCAAAAATATGATTTATAACTGTTTTGTCTAATGTCACAGTCACATACCATTTCATTTATAAAAAACATCAAAAAATGTTTTTATTACGCATTTACCTCACCCCATATTGAGTGACCTGCACACGCCTATGATTTTTGAATTTTAAAACGTCACCGTCATGCATCAATGTCCAATTTAATCTCTATCGATTCCCATTAGTTATGTTAAAATCGGTCGAGACACATGATAAGCTATGTTGGATCAAAAATACCACTAAAATTTGTAGTTTTTGCCCCCCTGTTGCCTCCCTATCCAAAATTTAGATTTTGTTGTTATTTAGAAAAATGCTAGATCGTGTTGAGGGGAACCAAACACACCGTTTCATTTTTGAGAATCGGACGAGTAGATCTCGAGATCTCCGGGAGAGGGGGGCGGAATCCGCCCCCCCCCCCCCCCCCCCCTCCCCTGTTACAAATAGGCGGTAGCCAGGAGCCCTGTTGCAAATAGGGTTAAGTGGCAAAACAGCTAAACACCCTGAAGTGATAGCTCCATATGTACCGAAAACCTACTCACTTAAATCATCATGCCCAGATCAATGCACACCCAGCTAAAACACGAAGGAAATAAACGGGCTCCTACGGTTTCCATGGCTCAGCAGAAGCGAACATTTCTCCCGCCAGCAGGCAAGGCTACCTACCGCCAGCAGGGCGCCCGGGCCGACCCGCCCGGCGCAGCCGGGCGGTCGGCTGAGACCCCGCAGGCGGCGCGGCGGGCACTGACAATGACGGGTTTCACTGTACAACCATTCCACCGTGTCCCAGGGACGTCGCTCAACTAGCGTTTCGTCGCCACCACTGGCTATGGTGAGCAATCTACCGGGCGATATTTTAACCAATAGTTCCCGGAAGATAGATGTCCTCAGTGTTCTATTTTTGGAGGTCGCAAGCTTTGGCTGCCACTACTTTGTATGTGGCTGGATAACCACGATTTTAGCTGCTGCTAGCTTGGATGATGACGATGTCCCCTACCCGGCGCGAAATTTGGATATCGCAAGCGTTGTATGGTGCTGTTTTGGATAGCACAAGCAGTTGAATGCTACAACTTTGAACGCTTCCATATACACCCGTCAGGACAGTGGATTTCACTGTCCTGGGACCCCACCCCTTTAACTCGAAAACTAAAAGAGCTAGAAAGACGCGGATTTGTTATCTCTCAAAAGCTCTCGACCAGCACATTCGAGGGTACTTTAGATGTTGTTTCCTCATTTCAATATTGAGGTCACACAGAGGTCATCAAAGGTCAGATTTTCAAGTTTTAGGACTTCGCTCCAGAACCCCCCTAGATATCACAGCAACTATGATAGCTAGGAACAAACGGGAAAAAAAACAATGGCAAGCTCTTGTAAAAATTGAATTGCCAAAATGCCATCGAAATTTGAGCTCAGGTCAACAGTTTAGGCTCCAGAGCCAGAGCTCATCAAATGTCAAAAGAAGGTTTTTTAAAGAAAACGTTTATCACGAATAGTTTTTTACCTAATAACGACAAAGCAATAATTTTGACGTCATCATGCTTGTCTCGTCAACACGCTTTGCCTCATATTAGTGTTGACCAGGTCAGGGCAACTTACAAATGTGACCTTAGGTCAGGCACGTAGCCAGGATTTCGCTCCAGGGGGGGGGGGCGGCGCCTCGAAAGGGCCCCTTCCCGAGCGTTGAAAGGGCCCCTTTCCAAGCGTTGAAAGAAATGGCATACCATTTTTTTTCAGGGATGGCTTTCAAGAGACTGGTCGAAAGGTCTCAGTCAACAGGCTCCATCTCTCCATCAAAGCCTCAGGGTCGAACTGCAACATCAGCTGAGCTCGTGGAGAAAATTCGACAGATGGTGGAGCCATATCAAGCAGCCAAGAAAAGCATCTGTCCTCAGGATTGCCAAGTCGTTGCCACACCCACAACTGTGTCGGCGGATTATGCGGAAGACGCTGGGGTGGAAGCCGTATAAAGCCCCATGTTATCGTGCCGCTGAAAGCAGCCCACCAGGCAGGCAGACGAGAATAATGCAAGTAGCTTGCTGATAATTCTGCAATTGTTGGCCTATAACATCCATCAGACTTATTGTTTCGGGGTAATTTT
This sequence comes from Chirona hameri, assembly GCA_036785665.1. Lineage (NCBI taxonomy): Eukaryota > Metazoa > Arthropoda > Thecostraca > Balanomorpha > Balanidae > Chirona > Chirona hameri. The sequence continues at coordinate 26,874 of JAXIVJ010009070.1, forward strand.
TGCACAGTTAAAAACCTTCACGTTTTTTGCAACAATATAACCTAAAAATCCGCGAGTTTTATAATATTGTTGGTCTTCCTCCGGCTGATTTAACCCGCGCGGCGCTGGGGTCTCTCAGCCGAACGCGCGGCGCTGGGGGGGTAAATTTTACCCCCCCCCCCTCGTATCTTCCAAACCAATAACCGCAGCGAGACGCGCAATGCGGCGATCGCAAGCTCTCAACGAGAAAAATCGAATACATACTCGAAATTCTTAAAATAAGGTCACATGTCATGTCACTGTCAGGTCAAATGTAAAATGTAAGTATTTGAGTTTTTGGGGCTATACTTTCCATCCAAAGCCTTATATTGCAACTATTATCTCACAAAGTGCTCCAGAGTGTATAATGCATTTCCCGCATTAGTAAAAGTGAAATTGTAAGCAAAGGTCAGGGGTCAAGGTCAGGTCACACAAGGTCACAGGTCTACAAAAGCCATGCGACACATGTTGTATGGGTTATTTTACACGTATAAGTTCGATAGAAGCAGCCATTTTCACAGCCTGACACCATATAATCGTCCTCAGGTCAAGGTCGGGTCACAATAAGGTCACAATTTGAAATTGATTAATCTAAATAAACATTGCATGTTTCTAGACTAGTTTTGTCTTCGAAATACAGTGGTGGCATTTATTTGTCTGTATCTGGTCAGTAAAAGCCAAAAAAACGCAATTTTAACAAATGACGTCATGAGTTACTTGTTCTTAGAGAGCCATAAGTCAGTCAAAAATAAAGAAATTGCTTTGAAATTTGGTTTGAACATCGTTCATACTCCGGTTTCTCTAATATATCTTCCGTTTTTTAAAATCTTCAAACAAAAAACTTTTGTGGAAATTCTTCCCAAAAAATCAGTTTTTTGCATTTTTGGGGGTCAAAACCCAAAATTTTGAAAATCTGAGATAGCCATGTCAAAGACAATGTTATTTCCCTTTTTTGACGCCTTTTATTTGCGATTTGTAGTAACACGCTATTTTCTACGATTTGCCAAACATTTAACGTTTTTTCTCACCAAAAATTGACATGGCATGACGTCACTAAACGTCATTATCTGCCACAAATTTTCACGAATTAAAAAAAAAAACGGCAGAAGACGTAGAATTGATGCACCATAAGCTACCGTAAGTTTCACTTTGATATCTGTCATAGTTGTCAAGTTATGGAGAAAATCCGGGAGGGGGGTAAAATTTACCCCCCCCCCCCCAGCGCCACGCGGGTTAAAAATAACATCCATTATGAAAAACCCTGGACAATTGATGCACAAACAGGCTGTGCCAAAAATGGCGGCGCTGCGCTTCGCTGTTTTTTCCGCTATCCGCGAAAAATCCGGGGATAAATCTGTATTTTTGTGTGGATTTTGATGATACTTGAAGCGATTTTCCCTAACTCAGCCACACCCCCCGCCCCCCCCCGCCCAACTTGTCTGGAGAAGCTACGCCCCCTGCCTGAGGCCATAGTAACCATCCCAAGCTATAGTAATTTTAATATGACCTCCGACAATGACAAATAAAAACTAGGTATATACATTAACAAAGTGTGAATTTTATTTGGCTACATGTTTACAGGGAAAAGGAAAACAACGATACCCAAGTCCCAGTCACAATTCCTCAAATACTGTCGAAATGCGTTCCCCTCACGCTGTTCTCGCGCTAACCGCTTTGGCGCCAAAGCGCAACGTTTTTGAACTTACGCTGGATGTAGAACTTACGCTGAACTTACGCTGGAATCGCTCCAGATCAAAAAATAGCGCCAGACGCGCCACGAATATTTGGAAATGTCTAATACAAAGTCCAGACCCGTCATACTTAGGGAGCTATAAGTCAGTCAGAAACTCAAGATATTACTTTGAAATTTGGTGTGGGCATCGTCCATACTTGGTTCTCACTTCTTCAATATATATTCCGGCTTTTTAATATGATTTGATATTTGATATGATTTCGTGACAAACTTATTTTCGGAGATGAAAAAAAACATAAAATCAAAATTTCCAAACACATTCAAAACCCCAGAATATATAGGTATTGGAGAACGAAGTATGGACAATACCCAAACCGAATTTCAAATCAATATCTTTAGTATTGGCTGACTTATGGCTACTTAAGTATGATGGGTCTGGATTTAAATGCTACCAAATAGAGGAAACACGAACGAGGAGAAAATTAACGATTTCGGGGGACGGGATCGAGAGAAGCACTCACTAAGCAGAGTGGTCGCCGTCAGCGAAAAGTTGCTGACGGGGGGTGGATAGAGTCGGCGAAAGGCTGTTCAGCGGGGGGGAGGGGGAGGGGGCGGAGCGTCCAGCGAAGCTTGTTGAACAACTGCTTTCTAGTAGCTGTTCGTCAGGAAAATGGGGGGAGGGGATAATCTTCCAGGCTCAAGAATGGGGGGACGACGTCCCCCCCCCCCGTGGCGGAGCTCCTGTGGCCAACGGACACCCAACGGAGGGCGGATGAGGGCGGAGTAGGGCGGAGGAGAGCGGAGAGCGGAGAGCGGAGAGCGGAGAGCGAGAGCGGAGAGCGGAGAAGCGGAGAGCGGAGAGCGGAGAGCGGAGAGCGGAGAGCGGAGAGCGGAGAGCGGAGAGCGGAGGCGGAGAGCGGAGAGCGGAGAGCGGAGGGGGAGCGGAGAGCGGAGAGCGAGAGCGGAGAGCGGAGAGCGGAGAGCGGAGAGCGGAGGAGCGGAGAGGGAGCGAGAGAGCGGAGCAGGGAGCGGAGAGCGGAGAGCGGAGAGCGGAGAGCGTGAGCGGAGAGCGAGAGCGGGAGAGCGAGCGAGAGCGGAGAGCAGGAGAGCGGAGAGCGAGAGCGAGAAGCGGAGAGAGGAGAGCGAGAGAGAGAGAGAGAGAGAGAGAGAGAGAGAAGAGAGAGAGAGAGAGAGAGAGAGAGAGAGGAGAGAGAGAGAGAGAGAGAGAGAGAGAGAGAGAGAGAGAGAGAGAGAGAGAGAGAGAGAGAGAGAGAAGAGAGAGAGAAGAGAGAGAGAGAGAGAGAGAGAGAGAGAGAGATGATGTGAGAGAGTGAGAGAGAGAGCTAGAGAGAGAGATAGATGAGAGAGAGAGAGAGAGATGTGAGAGTGAGAGAGAGAGAGGAGAGAGAGAGAGAGAGACGAGGAAGAGAGAGGAGAGAGAGAAGAGAGAGAGAGCGAGAGAGAAAGATCGAGGAAAGATGTGTGTCCTAGAAAAGTTTATCTCAAGCAAAGTAAGTTTATATCTAACTGATACTTCTTGCTTAATTATATTGCTGTTTCCAACTACCTGAATGTTGAAAATTGATGATAATTGTCAATGTCTGGATAATATGTCTCATAGTAATCAGAGCACAATTATACAGCACACGAAAAACGTCGCATCAAAGACAAGAGGAACTACCTACCTGTACGACGTATCTGTTTCCCATCTCCTGCAGAAGTAAATGACATGCATAATTTGAAAACTGCTATACAATCATATCAATGACAATTAATGTTTGCTTGGCTGTCATGACTACTGCTGTTATCTATAGACAAACAGAGGCCTACCGGCGGCTTCGCTCGTCTTCTCTGGCCACTCTGTAGCGGGTGTTCTCAGCAGCTCACTAGTCTCAATCTCTTCCTCCCGCACCGGCTTATATCCTTCACCATGTTGTACGTTTGGATCAAGACTGTAGTGGGTGTTCTCCTGGCGGGGGAACTTCTTTGTGCCTCTCTACACGGTGGTGAGTAACCGGCACCTGCATGACGAGTCTATGGCCGTGCTGGCTGCCCAACCTCTCCCTTAACGGCATGCTCTTCGGGCTATTTATCGCAGCGATCGGCCACTTACGACCTGGCGCAGCTGCAGTGGTACGGACTCTGTAGTCTTCTACAGAATGGCAGCTTCGGAGTCGGCATGGCCATGAAGCTGGCTCAGGTCGGCATGGCGGTGGGCCAGTTTGTGGCGGTGACGCAGCCGCTGAAGCGCTACCAGCTGATGGAACAGGTTTTCCCTTGGGTTTCTTGCTCGCCGCTGTGGTCGTCTGGGTCCTGCAGACCGGCTGTGGGCTGCTCACCAGCAGGCTGGGTCTGCAGACGGTTGCTGAGGGTTTGGTCAGCCGCCATAAACGCCAGTGTGCTGTTTCCCCGAGCGTCGGTACGAGACCGGCATCACCAAAGCCTTCTTGTTCTCCATTGAGGTGGAGGCGATAATCTGCTCGTTTTGCCGCCACTTCCCTCTTCGTCTACACGAGCGTGGTCGGCTCCAGAAACAAGGCACGACTGATCCGAAGGGTGCAGCGGCCGGTGGGCGGGAGGGCTCCATCAGGCACGACCATCATAGGTTCTTTGAAAACTTCAAGGCCTTCAAGGAGCATCTGTTGTGGTCCTCTTACTGACCCTGGTTTTGAACATCGCCTTTACGATGGGTGCGTTTGTATTGCCCGCTGGTACCCGCTGCCGAAGCTGAATGGTTTTCTGCGCATGGCGCGTCTGCTTGGTTTCATCTTCGAGGGCTGGGCGTACGGTCTTCTAAACGTCAAAATGCGCGCCGCGTACAGGAAAACTTTCTGCAGGAGGGTGTGTGCGATCGACCCGATGTCTGTCCAAGCGGAGACAGCAGGACAACGTCAGAATGAGCCGGTAACCGTGACCCAGCGTCAGAGGGGATCGGAGGAGGTGGTCCAGCGTCAGAGGGGATCGGAGGAGGTGGTCCAGCGTCAGAGGGGATCGGAGGAGGTGACCCAGCGTCAGAGGGGATCGGAGGAGGTGACCCAGCGTCAGAGGGGATCGGAGGAGGTGACCCAGCGTCAGAGGGGATCGGAGGAGGTGGTCCAGCGTCAGAGGGGATCGGAGGAGGTGGTCCAGCGTCAGAGGGGATCGGAGGAGGTGGTCCAGCGTCAGGAGGAACCGGATAAGCTATAAGCCGATCCTCGGAAGGGATCGGAGAACAAAGTTCATCCTCATCAGGGGAGGGGTACGGGAGTCGAAAGTCAGCAGGGGCAGCGGTAGTTGGCTCATGCCATCTTTCTCTTTCCTGTATGATATGCCGACAATCGAATGAGTAGGTACTGCTGTTTGATAAAGCCAGCTGCTGTTGGCCCACAGATATAACGAATCGGTAACATTCGTCTGCTTTGTCGCCAGTCGCTGGTGGTTACAACCATAGGGATCATATAAACACATACCCGGTGATCATTAGATAATGAAATCAAGTAAACCACAGTCACAGGAATTTATTATAGACATAACCACAGCAAACGCACATGAATAAAATGCCTAAGGTGGCATATTTGTTGTCATACAAACGCAATACATCTCTTGTTCAGTGTTCAATTAATTCATCTCTTTCATTTCATTTAATCTCTGTTGTAATCAATTGTTTACAGTATTCATCATGCTACATATACATATACATTGGTACATATACATCAGCGCCAGACACGCCACTAGCTACACTCGAGCATCATTGGCTGAGTAGAAGAGGATGTAGCCGGCCGAGCTCTGCACGGCGCTGCTGTTTAGCGAATACACCTCTTGGTCGTCGAACTTGTGCCAGCGCCCCGAGTTGACGCCGCTACAGAAGGTAGTGTAATGGCCGCTCTCTGTCGAGCCGAAGTGGTTCACCACGCCGTAGAGGTGGTACTTGTGGCAGTAATGCGCCTCCTTGCTGATGACGTAAGGTGACATGTCGAGGTTTTTCCAGCGGGAATTGCACGTTGGACTGTTTTTTCCTCGAGAGGCCATCACTGTAAAACCTCTGAATGTGGATGATGAGCACTGGTGGCAGGTGCCAGATGCCAGCCGCTTGGTGGCCTCCGTGCTGCTCTTGCACTTTGGACACGTCCAGCCGCTGATGGTGTCTCCGGCCAGGTACAGCTCGATGCACTCCTGCAGCGAACAGCAGCTCGACCTAGCAGGCATAGGCACCGAAAGGTGTGAAAACGTCTCGAACTTGGTTGAATGGTTGCCACAGTGCGAGCATCGCAACGTCGACTTGTACTGGCCCCAGAAAAGGTTCAGGATGAACGAGCGGTTGCTGCCCTTGAAGTCTTCCCATGCGACCTTGGCAGCGCGCGCGTCCGGCACACCGTCGTTCTCCTGCTCCTTGAGCGGCTGTTTGCAGTGCGCCTCATTCAAGTCCTCGTGCAGGGAATCCAGCAGGAACATGAGGAACTCATGGGCATCCTGCTGTGTCGTGCCGCAGAAGCGCGCGTGGTGTCTGCCCATCACGTCCTTTAGGTCGTGCAGCGCCACTGACTTGTTTTGGCCACTCCAGAGGACTTTGATAGCCGTGGCCATCTCTTGCGCCACCATACCGCGCGAGGGCTCGCTATCGTAGTTGATGAAATCTTGGTACCTGTCGTTGGTAAAGAAATCATTTAGACCGGGCGTATGGTTGATGCACTGGACCACGGCGTTCATGTAGCAGGTGTTGCCCAGGTTCTTTAGACCGGTCAGCACCGGTGCTGGGGTTGGTGGCTTGTCGCTGCTCCGAGACTTCCACGTTCCCTTTGAGCCACAACCGGCATCTGGCTGTGCCTTTTTAGCTTTGGGCGAATCAGCGGGGTTGTCCAGGAGAATCGAAGTAGCGTTGCCCCTCACCACCGCGATAGAGAATCGCTGTAAGAGCCATTCCAGCTCTCGGGGATCACCGCTTACTGCCGACATTCGGGCGCCCAGTTCTCGTATGAAAGATCTGGTGGTAGGACCGCATGCGCCACCCGTTTCAAAGGCGATTGGCTCGAACCTGAAACGCTGAGCGATCTGAGCATACTTTCGACGCTTCTCGTTCTCTGTTTTCTTGGCTGCCGCTCCAGCTTTCAGCATAGCGTCACCGAGTCTGGAGTCTGCGAAGGTGTTCACACAGGTCGCATCCCACACTAGGCAGCGGCCATGCGAGAATGGATAGAACGTTATACCGTCTGGCCGCTTTCCATCGACTCGGTCGACACCGTACGGCTCAAGCTGAGCTGGTACCCCTGTGGAGAGTAGAGCACGTCTCACTATGTCGTTAAGTGCTGTGTGGCGTGGCAATCTTTCAGCACTAAAGTGACAAGTGAGGGCGTGATGTCCCTTGACGTCTGCGGGGAGCCGCACCTGCAGGTGTGGACGCCGCTGCAGACATCGGCGCCGACACGTAGGGCAACAGCGATTCTGATGGTTTCATTGTCCAGATGGGTGCCCAGACTTGCAGACGGGAGAGCCCTGAGCCAGGCCCCGCTCTCAGGCGTGGCGGCACCGAGGATACGAGCGCGGTCAAACTGATTCGCTTTGAGGAGGAGGCAGTCCCTCTGGTGCTTCACACCCCGGCGCCGAGCCGAGCTTTGCTGCGCGGAGGAGGGTGGACACTTTGAGCTCCTATTGTAAAGGAACGCTGAACATGAGATGAACTGCGTTTGTATGACAACAAATGTCCCACCTTAGGCATTCTATTCATGTGCGTTTGTTGTGGTTAAATCCATAATAGATGTCTGTGACAGTGGTTTATTTTATTTAATTATCTAATGATTACCCGGTATGTATATGTATATATGATATATGATCTCTGTGGTTACAACTGTCGTAGTAGAGACGATAACTTATCTCTTTGATGAGATGGTTGTGATATTTGGTTCAGGCAAAGTCAAACTGCCTTTGGTTTTAACTGTGCTCTATTGTTAAAAAGCATATACGGCTACACTGCAGAACCTGTCTAGTGAGGGCGAGACTTTGGTTTCCCAACCAGATTGCTGTCTGCCTGGGTTTCGATTTCGAGATTGTTTGCAAACCGCAAACCGTATGTTTTGAAACTGTTCTGTAGGTAACACACCACTATTTTCCAGGCTGGGACGTTTGCGTTTGTGGGCTTAATATAATGAAACAAATTGTTTGCAAACAAAATGTTTTTCAAGGGCGCGATAGAGGAGACTGCATTCGTGCACCAAGGGTAATAATACAATTCGAAGTGTCCTTACCAGCAGCTATTTGATGTCATTCCCCAAAGGCGTGCCGATGCTGAAACGATGTCCTAGGAAGTAGGAAATACGTTGTACGGCCTTCTGTCAAAGTTTTCCCGTCCTTTGTAACGGGCTTTCGCTTCGCTTTTCTGTGCGTTCTGCTGCTATTTCTTGCAACATTGCAGCATTTTTCGAAATTTTTGAAAACTCTTTTTCCGGTTAATTTTGGGTCGCTGAATGCATTGACATAAATTTTGAGGCTCTCTGGCTTAATCTGAAACAGTTAAAGCTGCTTGCAACAATTTTCAACAAATTGCAACATTTTTGAAATTTTGCTCACGGGGTTTTCTTGAGATCAGGAATCGAAATATGGCACTTTCAGAATGTTATATCCCCCTGTTTTCGAGATATTACTAAATTTTGTGGTTGCCAATGCAGAATCGAACTAGACCCGTACATACATTTGTTTAATTTGGAGGCAAGTCAATCATCGGCGAGCACATAGGTCGCTGCACGGTTAGGGTGGGTGGTGGGTGAAATTTTGCGGGTTAATAGGAAATTGGTCCGGTGGAATAAGGTCCGGGTTCCTTGTTCGTGAGCCGGCCTAATGGCTATCTGGCTTCTCCTTACATGGTTTCCCAACGGTTTATCTCCCAAATATCACAATGAATTCAGAAAATGGTTCACTGCCCTCCTGCATGCCCAGTGCAACGCTACGCTGAGGACCATCTCCCACTGGGACTAACACAGTGATACGTCCTTGCACTCAGACTCTCCTCATGCATTCACTCAATCAATCTCTGTCATACTATGCAGTAAACTGTCAGGTTGGTCTCCTGACCCCTCCCTTTTTCCTATTCCCTCCAGTGGTGCGTAGCACTACGCCGGGTACGCAGTTTCGGCAGTCCTATGGCGTGCTTATGGCTCCCATAGACACTTGATAAGATAACGATTTAACAATTGCTTATGTGTATACTTACCTCGTAAAAATTTCATTGCGAAGTCCACCGTTGTAGCCTTGTTATAGCTGAGCGCTCACGTCTTATTGCGTATTCCCGAGGCGTCTTCTGATACTGCCACAGCAGTCTACTAAAAACCGAAGTCTCACTGCCGGAGCTACCTGGCTCACTGCGGAATAAATCCCGTCTAACTGCAGTCACCCGACAAATGAGATGGACATAATGTTTCCCGTCGCCCTGCCAGTGATGCACCCGGGCTGCCACGGGGCCTACTATCCTCCGAGGTTGTGATCCTGCAAAGCACTCCGCGACTAGCGACTTAAGAGTTTCAGCTCCCAGGGCGTCACAAGGGACATATCCTAAATTCTCCGAGGTCGTGATCCTACGGAGCTTTCGCTCCCAGGTGTCACGAGGGACTTACCCTAAACCCTCCGAGGTTGTGATCCTGCGAAGCACTCCGCGACCAGCGACTTAAGAGTTTCAGCTCCCAGGGCGTCACAAGGGACATATCCTAAATTCTCCAAAGTCGTGATCCTACGGAGCTTTCGCTCCCAGGCTTCACGAGGGACTTACCCTAAACCCTTCGAGGTTGTGATCCTGCGAAGCACTCCGCGACTAGCGACTTAAGAGTTTCAGCTCCCAGGGCGTCACAAGGGACATATCCTAAATTCTCCGAGGTCGTGATCCTACGGAGCTTTCGCTCCCAGGTGTCACGAGGGACTTACCCTAAACCCTCCGAGGTTGTGATCCTGCGAAGCACTCCGCGACTAGCGACTTAAGAGTTTCAGCTCCCAGGGCGTCACAAGGGACATATCCTAAATTATCCGAGGTCGTGATCCTACGGAGCTTTCGCTCCCAGGCTTCACGAGGGACTTACCCTAAACCCTCCGAGGTCGTGATCCTGCGAAGCACTCCGCGACTAGCGACTTAAGAGTTTCAGCTCCCAGGGCGTCACAAGGGACATATCCTAAATTCTCCGAGGTCGCAACCCTACGGAGCTTTCGCTCCCAGGCTTCACGAGGGACTTACCCTAAACCCTCCGAGGTCGTGGTCCTGCGAAGCACTCCGCGACTAGCGACTTAAGAGTTTCAGCTCCCAGGGTGTCACAAGGGACATATCCTAAATTCTCCGAGGTCGTGATCCTACGGAGCTTTCGCTCCCAGGTGTCACGAGGGACTTACCCTAAACCCTCCGAGGTTGTGATCCTGCGAAGCACTCCGCGACTAGCGACTTAAGAGTTTCAGCTCCCAGGGCGTCACAAGGGACATATCCTAAATTCTCCGAGGTCGTGATCCTACGGAGCTTTCGCTCCCAGGTGTCACGAGGGACTTACCCTAAACCCTCCGAGGTTGTGATCCTGCGAAGCACTCCGCGACTAGCGACTTAAGAGTTTCAGCTCCCAGGGCGTCACAAGGGACATATCCTAAATTATCCGAGGTCGTGATCCTACGGAGCTTTCGCTCCCAGGTGTCACGAGGGACTTACCCTAAACCATCCGACGTTGTGATCCTGCGAAGCACTCCGCGACTAGCGACTTAAGAGTTTCAGCTCCCAGGGCGTCACAAGGGACATATCCTAAATTCTCCGAGGTCGTGATCCTACGGAGCTTTCGCTCCCAAGGCTTCACGAGGGACTTACCCTAAACCCTCCGAGGTCGTGATCCTGCGAAGCACTCCGCGACTAGCGACTTAAGAGTTTCAGCTCCCAGGGCGTCACAAGGGACATATCCTAAATTCTCCGAGGTCGTGATCCTGCGGAGCTTTCGCTCCCAGGCGTCACGAGGGACTTACCCTAAACCCTCCGAGGTCGTGATCCTGCGAAGCACTCCGCGACTAGCGACTTAAGAGTTTCAGCTCCCAGGGCGTCACAAGGGACATATCCTAAATTCTCCGAGGTCGCGATCCTACGGAGCTTTAGCTCCCAGGCTTCACGAGGGACTTGCCCTAAAATTTCGTCCGAACTCGTGTGCCAAGCGTATAAGGTACGGTCCCGCCGGCTTATTATCCCTGACATCACGAGGGGCCTGAAGCCTCGGTTCCACCAGTCTCTCGCTAGGATGTCCCAGCCCGTCCCATTGGGGAGTTCTCGATCCCCCAAGAGCATCCTGTTCAACCAGGGCATTCCCGCGACTTACTGCGCCTGAGCCTCGCTACAACACACGGCTTCCTGAACCCCGTCCACACATCTGACAACTTGTCCGTCTCCACGACAAAACGGTCTAGTCTTACTTGAATCTTCCTTACCTCCACACCCTTTTCCTTCCTCACACGTGCATTGACCATGTTGACAGGCATATTGCGCACAGGGGCGCGGCTACGTACTGTCTAGGCCTCCTCACAATCTTCTCCATTAGTCTCCGTGGTCAGTTTCGGTCATACCGCGATCATCATGCCTCCTTAGTGCATTATATCCTTTATTCCCCGACTTTACGTTAATGGATGTCCCTGGGTGTGCGTCCGCACGTTCGTATGTCGTAAGTATGTATGTCTGTAGGTGTGTCTGGATGTATGTATGTATGTATGTATGTATGTATGTATGTATGTATGTATGTATGTATGTATGTATGTATGTATGTATGTATGTATGTATGTATGTATGTATGTATGTATGTATGTATGTATGTATGTAGGTATGTATGTATGTAGGTATGTAGGTATGTAGGTATGTAGGTATGTACGTATGTACGTATGTACGTATGTACGTATGTACGTATGTACGTATGTACGTATGTACGTATGTACGTATGTACGTATGTACGTATGTACGTATGTACGTATGTACGTATGTACGTATGTACGTATGTACGTATGTACGTATGTACGTATGTACGTATGTATGTATGTATGTATGTATGTATGTATGTATGTATGTATGTATGTATGTCCGTCTGTCCGTCTGTCCGTCCGTCCGTCCGTCCGTCCGTCCGTCCGTCCGTCCGTCCGTCCGTCCGTCCGTCCGTCCGTCCGTCCGTCCGTCCGTCCGTCCGTCCGTCCGTCCGTCCGTCCGTCCGTCCGTCCGTCCGTCCGTCCGTCCGTCCGTCCGTCCGTCCGTCCGTCCGTCCGTCCGTCCGTCCGTCCGTCCGTCCGTCCGTCCGTCCGTCCGTCCGTCCGTCCGTCCGTCCGTCCGTCCGTCCGTCCGTCCGTCCGTCCGTCCGTCCGTCCGTCCGTCCGTCCGTCCGTCCGTCCGTCCGTCCGTCCGTCCGTCCGTCCGTCCGTCCGTCCGTCCGTCCGTCCGTCCGTCCGTCCGTCCGTCCGTCCGTCCGTCCGTCCGTCCGTCCGTCCGTCCGTCCGTCCGTCCGTCCGTCCGTCCGTCCGTCCGTCCGTCCGTCCGTCCGTCCGTCCGTCCGTCCGTCCGTCCGTCCGTCCGTCCGTCCGTCCGTCCGTCCGTCCGTCCGTCCGTCCGTCCGTCCGTCCGTCCGTCCGTCCGTCCGTCCGTCCGTCCGTCCGTCCGTCCGTCCGTCCGTCCGTCCGTCCGTCCGTCCGTCCGTCCGTCCGTCCGTCCGTCCGTCCGTCCGTCCGTCCGTCCGTCCGTCCGTCCGTCCGTCCGTCCGTCCGTCCGTCCGTCCGTCCGTCCGTCCGTCCGTCCGTCCGTCCGTCCGTCCGTCCGTCCGTCCGTCCGTCCGTCCGTCCGTCCGTCCGTCCGTCCGTCCGTCCGTCCGTCCGTCCGTCCGTCCGTCCGTCCGTCCGTCCGTCCGTCCGTCCGTCCGTCCGTCCGTCCGTCCGTCCGTCCGTCCGTCCGTCCGTCCGTCCGTCCGTCCGTCCGTCCGTCCGTCCGTCCGTCCGTCCGTCCGTCCGTCCGTCCGTCCGTCCGTCCGTCCGTCCGTCCGTCCGTCCGTCCGTCCGTCCGTCCGTCCGTCCGTCCGTCCGTCCGTCCGTCCGTCCGTCCGTCCGTCCGTCCGTCCGTCCGTCCGTCCGTCCGTCCGTCCGTCCGTCCGTCCGTCCGTCCGTCCGTCCGTCCGTCCGTCCGTCCGTCCGTCCGTCCGTCCGTCCGTCCGTCCGTCCGTCCGTCCGTCCGTCCGTCCGTCCGTCCGTCCGTCCGTCCGTCCGTCCGTCCGTCCGTCCGTCCGTCCGTCCGTCCGTCCGTCCGTCCGTCCGTCCGTCCGTCCGTCCGTCCGTCCGTCCGTCCGTCCGTCCGTCCGTCCGTCCGTCCGTCCGCCCGCCCGCCCGCCCGCCCGTCTGCCCGTCTGCCCGTCTGCCCGTCTGCCCGTCTGCCCGTCTGCCCGTCTGCCCGTCTGCCCGTCTGCCCGTCTGCCCGTCTGCCCGTCTGCCTGCCTGCCTGCCTGCCTGCCTGTCTGCCTGTCTGCCTGTCTGCCTGTCTGCCCGTCTGCCTGTCTGCCTGTCTGCCTGTCTGCCTGTCTGCCTGTCTGCCTGTCTGCCTGTCTGCCTGTCTGCCTGTCTGCCTGTCTGCCTGTCTGCCTGTCTGCCTGTCTGCCTGTCTGCCTGTCTGCCTGTCTGCCTGTCTGCCTGTCTGCCTGTCTGCCTGTCTGCCTGTCTGCCTGTCTGCCTGTCTGCCTGTCTGCCTGTCTGCCTGTCTGCCTGTCTGCCTGTCTGCCTGTCTGCCTGTCTGCCTGTCTGCCTGTCTGCCTGTCTGCCTGTCTGCCTGTCTGCCTGTCTGCCTGTCTGCCTGTCTGCCTGTCTGCCTGTCTGCCTGTCTGCCTGTCTGCCTGTCTGCCTGTCTGCCTGTCTGCCTGTCTGCCTGTCTGCCTGTCTGCCTGTCTGCCTGTCTGCCTGTCTGCCTGTCTGCCTGTCTGCCTGTCTGCCTGTCTGCCTGTCTGCCTGTCTGCCTGTCTGCCTGTCTGCCTGTCTGCCTGTCTGCCTGTCTGCCTGTCTGCCTGTCTGCCTGTCTGCCTGTCTGCCTGTCTGCCTGTCTGCCTGTCTGCCTGTCTGCCTGTCTGCCTGTCTGCCTGTCTGCCTGTCTGCCTGTCTGCCTGTCTGCCTGTCTGCCTGTCTGCCTGTCTGCCTGTCTGCCTGTCTGCCTGTCTGCCTGTCTGCCTGTCTGCCTGTCTGCCTGTCTGCCTGTCTGCCTGTCTGCCTGTCTGCCTGTCTGCCTGTCTGCCTGTCTGCCTGTCTGCCTGTCTGCCTGTCTGCCTGTCTGCCTGTCTGCCTGTCTGCCTGTCTGCCTGTCTGCCTGTCTGCCTGTCTGCCTGTCTGCCTGTCTGCCTGTCTGCCTGTCTGCCTGTCTGCCTGTCTGCCTGTCTGCCTGTCTGCCTGTCTGCCTGTCTGCCTGTCTGCCTGTCTGCCTGTCTGCCGGTCTGCCGGTCTGCCGGTCTGCCGGTCTGCCGGTCTGCCGGTCTGCCGGTCTGCCGGTCTGCCGGTCTGCCGGTCTGCCGGTCTGCCGGTCTGCCGGTCTGCCGGTCTGCCGGTCTGCCGGTCTGCCGGTCTGCCGGTCTGCCGGTCTGCCGGTCTGCCGGTCTGCCGGTCTGCCGGTCTGCCGGTCTGCCGGTCTGCCGGTCTGCCGGTCTGCCGGTCTGCCGGTCTGCCGGTCTGCCGGTCTGCCGGTCTGCCGGTCTGCCGGTCTGCCGGTCTGCCGGTCTGCCGGTCTGCCGGTCTGCCGGTCTGCCGGTCTGCCGGTCTGCCGGTCTGCCGGTCTGCCGGTCTGCCGGTCTGCCGGTCTGCCGGTCTGCCGGTCTGCCGGTCTGCCGGTCTGCCGGTCTGCCGGTCTGCCGGTCTGCCGGTCTGCCGGTCTGCCGGTCTGCCTGTCAGCGCGTCAGCGCGTCAGCGCGTCAGCGCGTCAGCGCGTCCAGCGCGTCAGCGCGTCAGCGCGTCAGCGCGTCAGCGCGTCAGCGCGTCAGCGCGTCAGCGCGTCAGCGCGTCAGCGCGTCAGCGCGTCAGCGCGTCAGCGCGTCAGCGCGTCAGCGCGTCAGCGCGTCAGCGCGTCAGCGCGTCTGCGCGTCTGCGCGTCTGCGCGTCTGCGCGTCTGCGCGTCTGCGCGTCTGCGCGTCTGCGCGTCTGCGCGTCTGCGCGTCTGCGCGTCTGCGCGTCTGCGCGTCTGCGCGTCTGCGCGTCTGCGCGTCTGCGCGTCTGCGCGTCTGCGCGTCTGCGCGTCTGCGCGTCTGCGCGTCTGCGCGTCTGCGCGTCTGCGCGTCTGCGCGTCTGCGCGTCTGCGCGTCTGCGCGTCTGCGCGTCTGCGCGTCTGCGCGTCTGCGCGTCTGCGCGTCTGCGCGTCTGCGCGTCTGCGCGTCTGCGCGTCTGCGCGTCTGCGCGTCTGCGCGTCTGCGCGTCTGCGCGTCTGCGCGTCTGCGCGTCTGCGCGTCTGCGCGTCTGCGCGTCCTGCGCGTCCGCGCGTCCGCGCGTCCGCGCGTCCGCGCGTCCGCGCGCCCGCGCGCCCGCGCGCCCGCGCGCCCCGCGCGCCCGCGCGCCCCGCGTGCCCGCGCGCCCGCGCGCCCGCGCGCCCGCGCGCCCCGCGCGCCCGCGCGCCCGCGCGCCCGCGTGCCCGCGTGCCCGCGTGCCCGCGTGCCTGCGTGCCTGCGTGCCTGCGTACCTGCGTACCTGCGTACCTGCGTGCCTGCGTGCCTGCGTGCCTGCGTGTCCGCGTGCCCGCGTGCCTGCGTACATGCGTGCCTGCGTGCCTGTGTGCATGCGTGCCTGTGTACCTGCATGCCTGTGTCCCTGCGTGCCTGCATGCCTGCGTGCATGCATGCCTGCATGCCTATATGCTTGTATGCCTGCGTGCCTGCGTGCCTGCGTGCCTGTGTGTCTGCGTGCCTGCGTGCCTTCGTGCCTGCGTGCCTGCGTGCCTGCGTGCCTGCGTGTCTGCGTGTCCGCGTGTCCGCGTGTCCGCGTGTCCGCGTGTCCGCGTGTCCGCGTGTCCGCGCGTCCGCGTGTCCGCATTTCCACGTGTCCGCGTGTCCGCGTGACTGCGTGTCCGCGTGTCCGCCTGTCCGCCTGTCCGCGT
Organism: Chirona hameri; assembly: GCA_036785665.1. Lineage (NCBI taxonomy): Eukaryota > Metazoa > Arthropoda > Thecostraca > Balanomorpha > Balanidae > Chirona > Chirona hameri. The sequence goes on from JAXIVJ010009070.1 coordinate 42,638, forward strand.
GCCTGCGTGCCTGCGTGCCTGCGTGCCTGCGTGCCTGCGTGCATGTGTGCCTGCGTGCCTGTGTACCTACATGCATGTGTACCTGCGTGCATGCATGCCTGCGTGCATGCATGCCTGTATGCCTATATGCCTGTATGCATGTATGCCTGTATGTCTGCATGCCCACATGCCTGTATCTGTATGCCTGTCTGCCTGCATGCCTGCATGCCTGTATGTATATATGCCTGTATGCATGTATGCCTGTATGTCCTGCATGCCCACATGCCTGTATCTGTATGCCTGTCTGCCTGCATGCCTGCATGCCTGTATGTATATATGCCTGTATGCATGTATGCCTGTATGTCTGCATGCCCACATGCCTGTATCTGTATGCCTGTCTGCCTGCATGCCTGCATGCCTGTATGTGTGTGTACACGTATGTATGTATGTATGTTTGTATATATGTATGCACGTATGTACGTATGCATGTATGTATATATGCATGTAGGTAGGCGTGTATGTATGTAGGTCTATATGTATGTATGTATGTATGTATGTATGTATGTATGTATGTATGTATGTATGTATGTATGTATGTATGTATGTATGTATGTATGTATGTATGTATGTATGTATGTATGTATGTATGTATGTATGTATGTATGTATGTATGTATGTATGTATGTATGTATGTATGTATGTATGTATGCATGTATGTATGTATGTACGTATGCATGTATGCATGTATGTATGTATGTATGTATGCATGTATGTATGTATGTATGTATGTATGTATGTATGTATGTATGTATGTATGGATGGATGTATGTATGTATATATGTATGTATGTATGTATGTATGTATGTATGTATGTATGTATGTATGTATGTATGTATGTATGTATGTATGTATGTATGTATGTATGTATGTATGTATGTATGTATGGATGGGTGGATGGATGTATGTATGTATGTATGTATGTATGTATGTATGTATGTATGTATGTATGTATGTATGTATGTATATATGTTTATAAGTGTGAAGAAGCGTCGCCGGCGTGATACAAATTGTAGTGCATATTGTGTAGTGTAAAGCGTGTAGTTGTTTATTGCGTAATGTATATTGTGTAGTCTATATTGTGTAGTGTATATTGTGTAGTGTATATTGTGTAATGTATATTGTGTAGTGTATATTGTGTAGTGTATATTGTGTAGTGTATATTGTGTAGTGTATATTGTGTAGTGTATATTGTGTAGTGTATTGTGTGTAGTGTATTGCGTGTATAGTATTTGTGTAGTGTATATTGCGTAGTGTATATTGTGTAGTGTATATTGTGTAGTGTGCATTGTGTAGTGTATTGTGTGACTGGTGTACCACTGGTCGTGTTTCTGTACTTTGTACCCGGTACTTGGTACTTGGCACTCGTTACTCAGTACTTGGTACTCAGGTATTGGTACTCAGTACTCGCTGCATGTTCCACAACTGTCCCATCTGAGCGAAATCCACGGGTTTTCCCCTCGTCACTGATGGGCGGCGTCCGACCAGACTGGCCGAAACCTCGTTAATGACGTCACGTGTTTTGGGATGGGACGCGTGGGGTCGGGGTCTGAGCGGCCGGTATCGGCGGCCGGCGATCAGTGACCATAACTGGGTGTATATTTGTGCGCATCTGCATGACAACGATTGATTCTGGTGTAATTTTAACCAGTGAGATGAACTGGGACGAAATGTCACATGACCGTAATTTCTTATCAGGCCTACCGATTTGTATAACAAAACAGAACATATTCTTCAATTTGGGTAAACAATTATCCCATAATGTCGCACTCGTTAAGAAGAAGCATTTGAACGCGATAACCGTGAAAAAAACCTTCTCAATTCCATTTCTTCTTAGGAAATGAAGTTTGTAACTTAATGCGCGGTTGACATTACAATATACCAGATAAATGGAAGATTTTCTGGCAATGGAAATAACTTTTGTGATCAAACCACAATATTAATCCTGCAATTCTCGACGGCTTGGGCTGTGTGGAGGCAATCTTAGCTTTCTTCGACATTTAGATACAAACAAACTTGTTTATTCATTCTCACGTCATAATCCATAAATGCTCTGTTTCTTTTGACCTAGATGTTACAGTTATCAACTGGATCTGACGTCAAGGCTGCGTAAACAGGCTAACAGGTTAAATCTCAAACTTACATAGTGAAGTTAATGTACTTTAAACATTTGCCGGATCTGGAAATTTCATTGATTTAACCAATTACATCGACCGAACCGGAAATCGGATTGCAAGGTTCAGGTCAAAATCTCTGTTACACTGTAAACTCATTTCAACAAGCGTTTGTCACTTTTACAAGCATACAAGTTTAGCGTAAATCCGCATACCCTTTGCCTTGTTGTAAAACAACGTTTTGAGTCGTTAATATCACGAGTCGTTTGTATCTTCTTACAACCTATTCACTCGTAGTTGGTTGAACGAACTACGAAGGACCACTTTGTCATCGTAATGTCTACGAACGTCTACCATGTTGTGATTATGCCATTACCAAATAGAACCACGTACCTGTATGTGTCTAACAAGGCTGATCTTGTCATCGTTGAGTCGAAACAAGGCAAACGTTAGTAATCAGAGCAGTGGTTACCCGGTGCAGACCTGTACTTGTATGTAGGTTACCAGGCACTGACCCGAATTATGCTACAGGAGCCTTCCTTGTAATCGTAGTTTTACGCAGGAGGTGTTCGTAGACAGTTTGCAGCTCCCAGTGCTAAAACATGACAACTCTTTGAAGTATATTTGAAAACCAGCATAAGTCATAACCCTGGTGTGTAACATGCGACATGCGTACTGCGTATCCTCCGACGCGACGCAAACGTCCTGTGACGTGCGAAACAAACGTCATCTGACGTGAACACAAACACAAAAAGATGCTTCAATAATCTTCAAAACGAAACGATGACCCCAGCCTCAAACGATACAAGGCACCTTTTTAACATACCTACGACCCGGGAACCTCGGTCCCGACTGACTCCAAGACCATATATATACAGGAAATATGACTCACGATTCATCAACTTTCCACAGCATAATATATGCACATATTGGCATATATGAAAACACCCGATAACACTATCAACACAAGAAGTTGAACGCTTACGATCTTCCCAGTCTGCTGAAACGCATCGGGAATTGGGCCTTAGAGAACACATACCTCAATGCCACTATACCTATGCCTCATCTTGATTTCTGTTCATCTTAACTCAATCAACCAACAAAATGCACATCTTGATGCGAGATATATATCCAAGAAAAAACAAGTAACTTAAAACAAGACAACACGCGCACGGCTCGTCCAACGCCAGCACCATGAAGAACAAACCGGCGTGCCCTACTGAGCCACATGCCGGGAATAACATTCGCGAAGGATCCTAACCGAGATACTTACTTGTTAACCACACAGAGAGCAAAAACAATACGCTAAAAAACAAACAAAAACAAAAACAAGGAGCTTACGAGATAAATCAAATAGCAATATAACAGCAACTTATCAGTGAGACCATTTGCATAATTGTTAATGACAGATAACTATACGTCTTAGAAAATCGCGTCATCCAAAATGGCGAACGAGATTATCGCATGAAGCTTAACGCGGCACATGCTTGTGCTTGTTATGAACAACGTGCAACATCCACGTAATTGTGCTTCCACCACAAGTTTAACAAACGTGTCGCTGACTCTGCCAACAAACGTGTGGCTTACACATACACATGTTACACATGTTATACACATACGCAGCAGATCCGTGTCATTTTTACAATGGGCTCCCTATTCTTTGTCAATATTACTAATGCAAAACTAGGTATTAGTATTAAAGATAGCGTTTGACTTGTTGATTCGACGAGTTGTGACGAGGAACTCGTCTTCTGACATCCCAAATATTTGTATTTTTGACAAACGCTAGTGGTTTAAAAACGGATCCTTGTCGAAATGAGTTTACAGTGTACTCTGTCTACCGGGAAATCGGGTTAGCAATTTCTCAAAATATATCGTACAGGTATTTCACGTAAATTGTCGCATCACTCGGACTTTACCAGAAACAATTGGCATTTAATATATCAGTAAACATTGCCCACCAAAACATACCTTTACTCATCGTAATTGAAATGAGTATTGAATTGCATCGAGCCAAAAAATGCATTACCCTGCCTTGTAAGCATTTAATTCACGTCATGACCCTTCGTTAATATTATTACGTTAATATTATTAATTATATTACGTTATTTTCCCCAAAAATAAGTCGCTCCTCAGTCGCTCATCATTATTCCTTCCTCAGTCAACCCTCATTCACAGTCCAAATTAGAGCCATCTATATATAATTCACACAGGGTTTATTTACAGAAAATTGGTGCACCGAAAGTGTAAGTTAATCGTCTGATAAATGATGATTTCGAGCTTGCGCGCTGGCACACAACTACAAAACAAGAAAACATACTGTGACAAATGATGATTTCGAGCTTGCGCGCTGGCACACAACTACAAAACAAGAAAACATACTGTGACTGAATGACCAATTCATGGCAGGTGAGTAATCGGAATAGAGCGGCCGCCAATGACTGCAAAATTTAAAAAATGGTGCACGGGGATGTACAAAACTAACGGCGAGTGGAAGGTAGGACCGACAGGATTGTGCAGACCTCGACCTTACTTGTGATGATGCGTGCGCTCGTTTTTCGCCAAATTAATTTAAACAAACAACAACAACAGCAATAGTAAATTTTCAGGGTTGCTGCCCTTCAGCCTCAGTTATCACTTCGTCTCTTCTGTCCATCTTGGCTTTCTCTTGTTGCAGGAAAATAAATCAACTTCTTGACTGAGGCAATTAATTTTCATGACTCTCCACAAAGTTACTCCAAAAATATAATGTCACAGCCACATGAACGTCGACCCTGTCGTGACAAGCGTCACGACAGTGGGCCGCGGCCGGGCCTCGCGGCGAGGGCCGCGGCCGCCTCCGTTCGTGCACTCTCACGGTCCAGTCCCGACTCTCCTCTCCCCCGTACGCAAGTCAGAAAAAAGGTCCCCCGTTTGCTCTGGTCAGGCCTTTTAACAACTTTCACTTTCCTACCAAAAGCTTCCACCTCCTCTCCCTAGTCGGTTGCCGCCCAGGCGTTTTGCGTCCACAGGCTGCCACGTATTGCGCCACGCCATTCGTCGATTGGCCGGTCTAGTTCTTTCCAGCTGCCACGAATGCTCTGGTTTCGGACACGTGGAACGCCTCGGGACACTTTTCTGCCGCTTCCATGCCCGGCCGCCGCCCGGGCGCTCGCATTCCTGGGCCGCCCTTCACCCGGCTCCGTCAAAACAAAGGGGAGTCGACACCTGTTTTCGTTTTTCTCTGCAGCTGAACCCGGCTGGCCGTGGTCCCAGGCTCCAGCGCAGACTACAGAGACGCTTGTCTCATCCACCGTCCACCACTGGATAGCTTTTGCTGCTAATTATTGAATGTTTTGGCGGTGTTGCAAATTTCTGATGTTTGATTGAAAGAAAAAAATGTATCGCATTACACCTTTATTTAAGTTGTCGACCGTTCACCTTTGCGGGTAAAATAAACTATCGCCTTGGGTGGAATGGAAAATAAACTATCGTTTTTGTATCGAAAGCGTCTCCGACCGTTTGGCTCCTAGCATCTTGCTTCTTTTGATTTAACAAAGGTAACAATTTGATAGCTTGACCCAGATTAGTGAAGGAATACACGCATGCTCTTAACCATATCATATCGCTTCTGTTTTTATTCTTGCGACATGTCGGTCGAAATTAATAAATGTATAATCTTAAATAAACGTAGTGCTGCATTTGATTAAAATAAAGTCCTTTTGCGCTTTGCAATGAAGGTGCGATCGTAATTTAATTTATCATGCATACAATTTCTTCCTGTAGCGACAAACGCACCAATTAGCTCTCAGGATAGCATTCTCAGGCGTCGGACAGTTTGTGTAGTCTCTTACGGTAATAACAGACCAGAGGTGATGACGTAAACACATTTTATATCAGCAGCTTTATTCCGATACATTATTAGCGAACATGTGACATTGTTAATGGCCTACGTCCAATATACCCCAGTCATCACCCAGTCCCCACTGCTGGCTCCTGAGCTCAAGTCTCAAACTTCAATCCTATAGCCTCTAACTTAATATTTGAAGAACCTCTGTCTGTCTGTCTATCTGTCGGTCATAACACCCCGGAATCTAACGTACTGCCCGAGCCAAGCTATACAGTGTATAAGTAGCTATATAGTGCTGTATAGTGCTGCTATATAGTGCTGTATAGTGTGCCGGCCAGCCGAATGAAGCCACGGCCTCGTGCCCAAATGAAGGTCCGGTCCAGACTAAGGCCCAGACACGCTCTGGTCTGCGCTTAGATGAAGTTCCAGCCAAGACCAGGGTAAAACAACGCTCCCCTCGTATCCAGGCGAAGATCCAGTCCAGACCAGGGCCCAGACCCGTCCTCTCCCTGTGCCTAGGTGATGGCCTGGATCATGGTTTTAACTGCTGCGAATATCTCTGCCCCGCTCTGCTCTATGAGGCTGGCCGGCAGCAGGAACCCGTGGTGGCCCGTATCGCGCAGCTCAAACGTGAACGCATACTTGACGCCGGCGACCGCCTTGGCCCAGTCCTGGGAGTCGCCTGGTGCGGAGTACAGGAGCTGGGAAGGCTGGCCGACCTGGAAGCGGGGTCCACCGGCCCCTCTCACGGCTTGAGCGCCCAGCTCTGCGACTCGCAGCGGCTCATCGTAATCGGCCGGCCGGTCCGGCCCGAACCCGTATGGCACGAATAGCATCTGGCCGTAACTGAAAGGCAGAGCTGCCGGTCAAATGGACGGTACGGACATTGTAACTGAAACATAGAGCCGAATGGACGGTCAAATGGACGGTGCGGACATTGTAACTGAACCTAACTGAACCTAGAACCCTGTAACTGAACATAGAGCCAAATAGACGGTCAAATGGGCGGTACGAATATTGTAATTGAAACATACCTTCAATGAAACACATTGACGCTGGTGTTCAAATGGAAACCGTTCCAATTAATATAATGGACTGCAATGGCTGGTCAAATGGACGGCCTCAAACATTGCAACTGCAACAGAATGCTGCAAGTGGACGTCGTATAGATGGTGTCGGTAAATGGAGCAAGCTTTGTTGCCAGTCCAATACACGGTACTGGCGTTGTAACTGCAACAGACATCGGTAAAATGCCAGTGGATGGCACAGGCATTACAACTATTGTAACTGAGGCAGACCTGGCTGCAGGTCACATTGGCAGTACGAACATTGTCTGTAACTAAACTTTGTTTAAATATCTCATAAAATAAGTCAATACATACCTGTGGAAGGAGATGTACATTTCCAAGTTGTCGGCGTGGCTGAGTAGGAAGTCTCTGACGGCAGCTGTTTCAGGCTCTGAGAAAGGCCTCGGTCCCCTGTACATGTCGTTGCACGGGATCCCTGAGGAGCCAACCTAAACAGTGTAGCAGCAAGTCAGCACTCAATGCGAGAAACTGTATGAGCAGTGTGACTGTTCAATACCTTTCTTCAGCAAGTTACATCAGCTCACTCGATTGTTTCGTGAGCCCAAGCGCTACTTCATTAGACGTGCTTCACAGCCCACATTTGACAGATACCTTCGACATTAAATTTAGCTAAATAGCTTAATGGACGAAGGAAGGAGTTCCGTTTATATAGCTGCGAATATAAATACTTCCGTTGAAGAGGTATCAAATAAAATGTTGAATATTTAAGTGAGTTTTATTTTTCGAGCTTAGACTGGTGCATAGCTGATAGTTGCATTTGTACATTGTACAATGTACAATGCAATAATAGATTAATGAAGTTTAAGAACGTTTAGAAGCTTTAAAACGTGTTAGTGTTAAAATATGAAACCTTACCGCTTCCCAGTGTATATCAAAGTTTCGATTGGCATCGACACCTCTGCAGGAACATATGCTGGTTGTGGAGCGAGTTTTCCTCCAAAGACGGTATCCTGAGGAAGGATGAAGGTCGAACAGACTCAACTATGGAGCACTAATGATATTATAATATAGCATTGCTGGCTGTTTCATGCATGAAACGCTAATACAGTAACGGTTTGAGCATATAGTTGCACATACTGCAACATAATTACGCCGAGAGCCTGCACTATTATGACGTCACAGCAGTGTGACTGTGACGCCACTATAACGTCGTCACAATTTGTGACGAGGCTATAGTGCCGACTCGTACTGGTATGGCTGTACTCGTAGCCGTCGGGGTTCATCACCGGCAGGAAGTAGATCGTAAACTCATCCAGGATGTCCTGAGACCCGGTAGCGTTCTCGGAGAACTCTCTGACCAGGTACGAGACCACGGCCGGAGCGATCCATTCACGGGCGTGTATACCTGTCAGAGGAGCAGATAGTCCATGGTGACGAGGTGACTTGATAATCCTCCTTTGGTAAGAGCTGTGCTATACCTCTGTTGCCACATCCCGCTCTTGCTGCACCTATACATTTGACCAATACAGATGATACGCCGGACATCGGAGTTTAAAGTCATGACATACAAACATCCAATTGCCGGGAAGTGTAAAGCTAAACACAAGCAGGGTGTGCAGTTACGTAAATTCCGAATTGCTCTCAGTGACAAGCTCCAATGAGGAAGTGCATCTGCAGTGCCCATCACCCACCTCCGTCGATCCAGATCTCTCTGGCGCCGGTACCGCACTTGACCAGCCTGAGGTCCCTGCCCTCACTGCTGGTACCGATGCTGAGGGACTCGCAGAGCTCGGGATGGGTCCGGGCCACGTAGTCCAGGTACTGATAGAAGTCGGCCAGGCGGTAGTAGGAGTCCCAGGTCAGGCGGTGACCCCGCCTGCTGACCCCCTGCCACTGGTCCAGCCCCGGCAGGTGACGGCGTTGCTCCACCACCACCGCCTGAGGGCACAGGTCACACCAGAGTCAGCGTATGTTCGGAGATTCCAAATATTATCATTGGGTAACGTTACAGTCCCTGGAGAGCTCCATCACCTCCTGCCATTTACCAGAAATACCAATAACAACGACCTGCATTACAGCAGAAGTACTCCGGCCCCATCCTGCACCATCCCACCGGACCACCGACGACGCCACTCTGTCCAGTGTCTGACCTGGACGTCCTGCATTACAGCAGAAGTACTCCAGCCCCATCCTGCACCATCCCACCGGACCACCGACGACGCCACTCTGTCCAGTGTCTGACCTGGACGTCCTGCATTACAGCAGAAGTACTCCAGCCCCATCCTGCACCATCCCACCGGACCACCGACGACGCAACTCTGTCCAGTGTCTGACCTGGACGTCCTGCATTACAGCAGAAGTACTCCAGCCCCATCCTGCACCATCCCACCGGACCACCGACGACGCCACTCTGTCCAGTGTCTGACCTGGACGTCCTGCATTACAGCAGAAGTACTCCAGCCCCATCCTGCACCATCCCACCGGACCACCGACGACGCCACTCTGTCCAGTGTCTGACCTGGACGTCCTGCATTACAGCAGAAGTACTCCAGCCCCATCCTGCACCATCCCACCGGACCACCGACGACGCCACTCTGTCCAGTGTCTGACCTGGACGTCCTCGATGCTGATGATGTAGCTGGCGCCGTTGCTGTTCAGCTGGGCAGTGAAGTTGAACCGTATCTCGGGAGAAACCATGACGTCCGCAGTGCCGGACAGCGCGCTCGGAGCGACCCAGAAGTCCACGCCTGCACGGGGAACGGGTCACGGGGTGTTAGGAATGGGCCTAGTCTGATTCTGTGGGCCAGCACCATTTGGAAATGAGACAGAATGGTTCGTGGCACATATTTGACGATGTAGGCATTCATGTCATATGGAGGATGTTTTGTTTATGTTTAAAAGCTTGGCTGGGATAAATATGGTGAGAAGAGGTTTAGAGCAGGTTTAATGGCCATTGGCCAAGGGCAGATCCAGAACGACGAAGAAGTTGGGTGGGGTGCATGGGTGAAACTTTGGAAATGTCATTGGGGTCCCAA